>PVKP010009256.1:0-69080 GCA_004027715.1 Plecturocebus donacophilus | reverse complement strand
AATTAGGTCTCTGAGTGGACGTCCAGCTTGTTAATTCCCAGCTCCGGAATCTATGTAATTTTCACTGTGCGACTCGCAACGCTAGCTAAGACAGCAGCGTTGAAATTCATGGTGCTTTTCTGCCCGGGGGTCTCCGGTCTGGCTTCTCAGCCCCTTTTTCAATCACCTGGATGGACTGCTCTGACTTCCCAGAGCTCCAAACATCACCCAAAAGGAGACTCAGTCCCGTTTACTCCGCACCAAGAGCCGCCGAGCCGAGGCGCCAGCAAAAAAGCCACGCCAGCCGAAAGGGTCAGGCTGGCGACCTGTGGGGCTCCTCCGCTGGGAATGTCCTGGCCCGTGGGCAGCAAAAATGTATCGGTAAGTGTGGCATCCACTGGCTCTCTGCGCTTTTACTGGGAGCTGCAATCCTGAGCTGCTAGTGACCGGCTGTCTTGGATCTCTCACAAAAATTTTTAAAAATTTAACTTAATTAATTTATTTTTAAGATGGAATCTTGCTCGGTCACCCAGGCTGGAGTGCAGTAGTGCGATCTCAGCTCACTACAACCTTCACCTCCCGGGTTTAAGCAATTCTCCTGCCTCAGCCTCCCAAGTAGCTGGGATCACAGGTGCATGCCACCACGCCTGGCTAATTTTTTGTATTTTAGTAGAGATGAGGTTTCGCCATGTTGCCCAGGATGATCTCGAGCTCCTGAGCTCAGGCAATCTGCCTGCTTCAGCCTACCAAAATACTGGGATTACAGGTATGAGCCATCACACCTGGCCAGGATATTTAATTTTATAAATACTTTTGTTATATGGTTTTATTTAATCTTCCCAAAATTAATGTGTGAGGAAGTAATTTTCATCTCCACCAATGCAGAAACAAAGGCTCTGAGAAATTAAGTTAGGTGTTCAGGGTCACCTTGGCAGTGCATAAGAGCCAGGACAGAAGCAGAGAGAGATGCTGGTGATGAGAAGGTGAACAACGTCACTTCTGTAGCCTACGAACACTCTAAACATTCTAGGAATGTAGATTCATAGCAATAGCAATAAGACAAACCTTTATGTAATATGTTTTACAGGCACCTTGAAGTACTTTTCGTATTTTCCCATTTGATTTTATAATATTAACCTAATAAGATTTTGCAATATAATATTAAACAATCTTTAAAAAATAATATTCCTGTTCTGGGCCAGGTGCAGTGGCTCACACCTGTAATCCCAACACTTTGGGAGGCCGAGGTGGGTGGATCACAAGGTCAGGAGTTCAAGACCAGCCTGGCCAACATGGTGAAATCCTGTCTTTACTAAAAACACAAAAATTAGCCGGGCGTGGTAGTGCATGCCTGTTATCCCAGCTACTCAGGAGGCTGAGGCAGGAGAATCACTTGAACCCAGGAGACGGAGGTTGTAGTGAGCTGAGATAGCGTCACTGCACTCCAGCCCAGGCGACGGAGCGAGACGCCGTCTCAAAAAAAAAGAAAAAATATTCCTGTTCTGATCTCCCAGAATCACTCATTTTAATGGAGATAATTTTTTTCACATATTTCTGCTATTTCTTTTTTTAAATATCAAAATCTCACACTGCAATATATTAAAGAGTGCCTATTTTAGGGGCCTTCCCAATCTACGCACTTCTGTTGGTTGGGGCAATGAGTTTTCTTCTTTCTTTTCTTCCAGCAAGGATTATTCGGTTGAGGTCAGATTCCAGATTGTGTTCTTTGGATTTTTTTTCTACCACTTACTTTGCAGTTTTCATTTTGTTCCCATGGCGTTTGTCTTTCCCGCTGTCTCATATTTCTGGAAGATTTATCTCTTATAAGACTTACATCATTTTTCTGTGTGCTCCAAGCTTAGTTTTTAAGCACAGCTCAGAGTCTCCATTTCACGGGCCCCTATTCTATGTCTCAGTTTCTTGCACCTCTGTGCTTTGCAAACTGGGCCCCCAGATATTCTGCTTTTGGGGAAAAAATCCAGGTATACAAAAGACAAAGGATTTATTGTCTTCATTTCCCAACAAAGAAGTAATGAGATAGGCAAAGCAACTTGCCCAAATTAGTTAGTAAAACTAACCCACACAGTCCAGGCACGGTGGCTCATGCCTGTAATCCTAGCATTTCGGAAGGATGAGAGGGGAGGATTGCTTGAGCCCAGGAGTTCAAGACCACCCTGGGCAACACGGCAAACCCGATCTCTATAAAAAAGTAGCCAGGCGTGGTGGTGTGTTCCTGTAGCCCCAGCTACTTCGGGGACGGAGGTGGGAGGATAGCTTGAGCCCAGGAGATCGAGGCTGCAGTGAGCCGAGATCGCGCTACCACATCCCAGCCTTGGTCACAAAGCAAGACCGTCTCAAAAACTAAAAATGAATAAAACAAACCCATCCTTTCTTAAGTGTCCTCACCGTCAGGCTAGTAATTCTGCAGTATCTTTGTTTTACAACCTAATGTGACTCTCCCCGATAAAGGCAGAGTAATGCAAACCACAGCCACAGCCACAAACATTATGGGAGAGGGTTTTGTTACCATGGAGTTGAGGAAAGGCTAGGAATTGACATCATCAGATCATATTCTCTTCTGCTACATGTGAAGACATCTCAGCTACTGGGTGGCCGAGACTTCAGACCCCTCGCCTGTGAACACCGTGCCCAAGAACCAACAGCCAAGTTGGTCCCCATTCAGTGATAGGCTGTGACTCTGCAGTGTCCTGAGAAGACAGGGTCTCTTAATCAGGCAATACTGTTACCTTACATGGTAAAAGAAACTTTGCAGATGGGGTTCCTTTAAAGATCTTGCAACAGGGAGAATGTCTAGGTGGTCCTGATACGACCACAAGAGTCCTTCTGAAAGGGAGGCAGGGGGTCAAGGGGAGAGGAGTGATGTCGGGAGGGATGGAAGTGGGGGTGACCAGGGGCACCGGCCAGGCGGTGCCGGGTTCTCCAGGGCCTGCTGGAGGCCGGACATGCCCCTAGGCAGGTGGTCTTGCTGACACCGTGGTTTCCAGACCTCCAGCCTCCAGAACTATCAGAGAACAAAGCTGTGCTGTTTTAAACCACAAAGCCTGTGGTAATTTGTCACAGCAGGCGTGGGAGACCAACGAAGCAGACTTAACTAATTCCGGGGCCAGACCCATCTCACCTGAGGGCTCCTCGGGCCCAGACACCGCCCCTCCCGCTGTTCTCTGGGGAGATCCATTGGATTCCGACGAGAACTGAAGTTTTATTTATTCAAAGGTTCAATGACTGAGCAAAGCTACACTGGGGATGGGGACTCAGGCAGGGACGTGGAGGTAGAAATGGACACCAGGCGTCTGGCTGCTCACGTTGCCTCCTCACATGAGGCTGGTCTCCCTGGAGGCCCCACGTGCACGTCTCCCAGGGATTCCTCATGAACGATTTCTACTTCCTAAAGCTTTCCCGTTCCCTCACTTCCTTGAGCCTTCTCCTTTGGGCCCTCCCTTCTCTCATACATCTGTTCCCTTACCCAGTTTGCATTTTTTTTTTTTTTTGTCTGAGACAGGGTCTCACTCTGTTGCCCAGGCTAGAGTACAGTGGCATGATCTCGGCTCACTGCAGGCTTGACCTCCTGGGCTCAAGTGATCCTCCCACCTTAGCCTCCCAAGCAGCTGGGACTACAGGCACACGCCACCATGCCTGGCAATTTTTTTTTTTTGGTATTTTTTTTTGTAGAGATGGGTTTTTGCCATGTTGCCCAGGCTGGTCTTGAACTCCTAGGCTCAAGCAGTCCTCTTGCCTTGGCCTCCCAAAGTGCTGGGATTACAGGCATGAGCCACCTTACCTAGCTTCTACCCAGTTTTTTTGTTTGTTTTGTTTTTTTAACCTCAGGTCCTACTAACTTTCTCACTGGAAATAAAATCATGCCCCACATAAAGACATTTTGGTCAAGGATAGACCACATATATGACAGTGGTACCATAAAGTTATACTGCAGCTGAAAAATTCCTACGGCTTAGTGATGTCCCAGCTGTGGTAATGTTGTAGAGTAATGTATTCCTTATGAGTTTGTGGTGATATTGCCAGTCCTATAAAAGCCCAGCACAGATAATATGTACACTGCATCATCCCTGATAATGATAACAAATAATTGTGTAACTGGTTTATGCATTTACTATACTATTTATTCCTTTTACTTATAAAAGAAAAAGGTTAACTCTTAAATAACTGCAAGCAGGTCTTTTAGGAGGTGGCCAGAAGAAGGCATTGTTACCATCGGAGATGACAGCTCCATGCATGTTAGTGCCCCAAAAACCTTCCAGTGGGACAAGATGTGGGGGTGGAAGTCAGTGATATTGATGATCCTGACCTTGTACAGGCCTGGGCTAATGTGTGTATGTTTGTCTTTTAGTTTTTAGTAAAAAAGTTTTTAAAAGTTCAAAAAGACAAATTCTAAAAATAGAAAATGCTTATAGAATAAGATGTAAACAAAGAAAAATATTTTTGCACAGCTGCACAATGTTGTTTTAAGTAAGTGTTATTACAAAAGAGTCTAAAAGTTTAAAAAGATTTAAAAGTTTATAAAGTAAAAATGTTACAGGAAACTAAGGTTAATTTATTATTAAAGAAAAATATTTCTAATAGATGTATATTATGATTAGGCTTTGTGTCTCCACTGAAATCTCATCTTGAATTGTAATCCCCAGATGTTAAGGGAGAGTCCTGGTGGGAGGTGATTGGATTATGGGAGCAGTTTCTGCCATGCTGTTCTTGTGATAGTGAGGAAGTTCTCACGAGATCTGATGGTTTTATAAATGGCAGTTTCCTCTAGGGTTCGCTCTCACCTGCTGCCATGTAAGCAGTGCCTGCTTTCCCTTCCACTATGATTGTAAATTTCCTGAGGCCTCCCCAGCCATGCAGAACTGTTGAGTCAATGAAACCTCTTTCCTTTGTAAATTACCCAGTCTCAGGTATTTCTTCATAGCAGTGTGAAAACAGACTAATACAATGTAGTAGCCTAAGTGTACAGTGTTTGAATAGTCTACAGTTGATATGGTTTGGCTTCATGTCCCCACCCAAATCTCATCTTGTAGCTCCCATAATTCCCATGTGTTGTGAGAGGAAACTGGTGGGAGATAATTGAATCATGGGGGCGGTTTTCCCCATACTGTTCTCGTGGTAGTGACTAAGTGTCATGAGATCTGATGGTTTGATAAGGGGAAAGCAGTTTCTCTTGGCTTTTATTTCTCTCTCGGCTTGCTCCCATCCATGTAAGAGGTGACTTGCTCCTCCTTGCCTTCTGCCATGATTGTGAGGCTTCCCCAGTCACATGGAACTGTAAGTCCAGTGAAATCTCTTTATTTTATAAACTGCCCAGTCTTGGGTATATCTTTATCAGCAGCATAAAAATGGACGAAGACAGCAAATTAGTAGCAGTAGAGCGGGGCATTACTGAAAAGGTACCAGAAAATGTGGAAGCGACTTTGGAACTGGGCAATAGGCAGAGGTTGGAACAGTTTGGAGGGCCCAGAAGAAGACAGGAAAATGTAGGAAAGTTTAGAACTTCCTAGAGACTTGTTGAATGGCTTTGACCAAAAACCTGCTAGTGATATGGACAATAAGGTCCAGGCTGAGGTGGTCTCAGATGGAGGTGAGGAACTTGTTGGGAACTGGAGCAAAGGTGAATTTTGTTATGTTTTAGCAAAGAGACTGGTGGCATTTTCCTCCTCCCCTAGAGAGCTGTGGAACTTTGAACTTGAGAAAGATGATTTAGGGTATCTGGTGGAAGAAATTTCTAAGCAGCAAAGCATTCAAGGGGTGATTTTGGTGCTGGTAAAGGCATTCAGTTTTAAAGGAAAGCAGAGTATAAAAGTTGAGAAAATTTGCAGCCCAACAATGTAATAGAAAAGAAAAGCCCATTTTCTGAGGAGAAATTCAAGCTGGCTACAGAAATTTGCATACCTAACAAGGAACAAAATGTTAGTCTCCAAGACAATGGAGAAAATGTCTCCAGGGCATGTCAGAGTTCTCCACAGCAGCCCCTCCCATCACAGGCCTGGAGGCCTAGGAGAAAATGGTTTAGCATGTGCAGTCTAGAGACCTGGTGCCCTGCTCCTAGTCACTCCAGCTGTGGTTGAAAGGGGCTAATGTAGAGCTAAGGCCATGGCTTCAGAGGGTACAAGCCCCAAGCTTCAGCAGTTTCCACATAGTATTGAGCCTTTTGGTGCACAAATGTTAATAACTGAGGTTTGGGAACCTCCACGTAGATTTCAGAGAATATATGGAAACGCCTAGATGTCCAGACAAAAGTTTGCTGCAGGGACGGGGCCCTCATGGAGAACCTCTACTAGGGCAGTGTGGAAGGGAAATGTGGGATTGGAGCCCCTACACAAAGTCCCTACTGGGGTACCATTCTACTGTGAGAACAGGGCCACTATCCTCCAGACCCCAGAATGGTAGATCCACCAACAGCTTGCACTGTGTGCCTGGAAAAGCCACAGACACTCAACACCAGCCTGTGAAAACAGCCGGGAGGCAGGCTATACCCTAGAGAGATACAGGGGCAGAGCTCCCCAAGACCATGGGAACCCACCTTTTGCATTAGCATGTCCCAGATGCAAGACATAGAGTCAAAGAAGATGATTTTGGAGGTTTAAGATTTGACTGCCCTGCTGGCTTTCAGGCTTGCATGGGGGCTGTATCTCCTTTGTTTTGGCCAATTTCTCACATTTGGAATGGCTATATTTACCCGATGCCTGTATACCCATTGTATCTAGGAAGTAACTAACTTGCTTTTGACTTTCCAGGCTCATAGGCAGAAGGGACTTTGCCAAGTCCAATGTCAGATGAGACACTTGGACTGTAGATTTTTGAGTTAATGCTGAAATGAGTTAAGACTTTGGGGGATTGTTGGGAAGGCATGATTGGTTTTGAAATAGGAAGATATGAGATTTGGCAGGAGCCAGGGCAGAATGATGTGGTTTGTTTCTGTGTCCCCACCCAAATCTCATCTTGTAGCTACCATAGTTCCCATGTGTTGTGGGAGGGACCTGGTGGGAGATAATTGAATCATGGGGGTGGTTTCTCCAATGCTGTTTTCGTGGTAGTGAATAAGCCTCATGAGAGCTGATGGTTTGATAAGGGGAAACCCATTTCTTTTGACTTTCATTTCTCTCTGTCTGCTTGCTGCTATCCATGTAAGATGTGACTTGCTCCTCTTTGCCTTCTGCCATGATTGCACAGCTTTCTCAGCCACGTGGAACTGTAAATCCAATTAAACCTCTTTCTTTTGTAAACTGCCCAGTCTTGGGTATGTCTTTATCAGCAATATAAAAATGGACTAATACAACAGTAGCATATAGTTATGTCCTAGACCTTCAGCTCTCTCACCACTCACTCACTGACTGAGTCCCCCAGAGCAGCTCCCAGTCCTACAAGCTCCATTCATGGTAAGTGCCCTCTGCAGGTATACCATGTTTTAATCTTTTATAACATATTTTTACTATACTTTTTCTATGTTTAGATATGTCTGGATATACAAATACTTAACCATTTGTTACAATTACCTATAGTTACTTTTTCTATGTTTAGATATGTCTAGATACACAAATACTTAACCATTTGTTACAATCACCTACAGTTTTCAGAACAGTAACATGCTGTTCCAGTTGATGGCCCAGGAGTAACAGGCTGTACCATATAGCCTAGGTACGTAGCAGGCTACACCATCTAGGTGGGTGTACATACACCCTGTGATGCTCACACAATGACAAAATCGCCTAATCATACATTCTTCAGAATGTATCCCTGTCATTAAGCAAGGCATGACTATCATTAAATTCTAGAACTCTTTGAGTCTTTTCTTGCGTCCTGGACATTTTGCAGTCTCAGACATCATTCAATGGCTTTTCCCTTTGGCCAATTACAGAGACCCCAAAGTAGAAGGAGTGGGTTTTGGTATAGTGTGGTTTTTTGTTTTGTTTTAGAGACGGAGTTTCACTCTGTCGCCAGGCTGGAGTGCAGTGTTGCAATCTCAGCTCACTGCAACCTCTGCCTCCCAGGTTCAAGCAATTCTCCTGCCTCAGCCTCCTGAGTAGCTGGGACTACAGGCACCTGCCACCATGCCCAGCTAATTTTTCTTTTTAGTAGAGACAGGGTTTCACTATGTTGGCCAGGATAATTTCCATCTCTTGACCTTGTGATCTGCCCCCCTTCGCTTCCCAAAGTGCTGGGATTACAGGTGTGAGCTACTGTGCCTGGCCTTGATATAGTATGTTTAACACTTCCTTGTTGGGATAAAGGTGAGCTTGCTCCTGAGGATGAGGGCTGGGGAAGAAGCTGGGATGCCGAGTGTGTCTGTGCCAGGCTTAGCACATGGTCGAAATCCCCCACCCTTTTCCCCAGCATGAATCATTTCCTTTGGAGGTTCTTCCCAACCTGCCTTCATCCCTGCCCCAATCTGATCTACTAGAGAAATTCATATTCCCTGTATTAACAAAACTTTGATTCTAGTTTTGCTAAAAATACTCTGAATTTATTTTGCGAAGACAGAGTTTGCCCCTCCTCCTCCCAATGCTCTCTTCAGAGTTATATTATAAAACTTGTTCGGTTAACTGACAATCAGTTGTGTCATTTACAAATCAACCTTTTGTAGTTCCTTGTCATTTAGGACAATAGAGAAGACTCAGTTTACCTATCATGAAAGCACTAAAAAAGAGAAACCACATAAAATGCACAGACATTTGAGCAAAGAGTGTTGAAAAGAACAATTACAGAGTAAAACCTTCTGGGACCATCTTTTCCACTGCCCGCAGAGCCCCCAGCCTGTTTCTTACCTCTTTAGATCCTGGCTTAGAGTCCCTTCCTCCTGGAAGACTTGTGTCATCTCCACATGGGTGGGCTTGGTGCGCTTGCAATGTGGTACCGTTAATTCACCTGTCATCCTGGCTGCCCTTTAATGGACCGTCAACTCTCGTGGACAGGGACATCCTAGCACAGACCCTGACATGTGATGTGTTTTCAACATGGAATGGATGGTGGGTATTTTCTGAGATATTCAGGTTTTCAAAAGCCAAAACCCTAAGGCTGTTCAGTGTTCTGTGGCAATGGAGGAGCCAGAGGTCATGCCTCTGAAGGAAAAGAGAAAAGAGAAGGGATTCCATTCAAGCTAAAAAGGAAGGAGGGGTCTCTGGTCTTGCAGGCAGCAGGGACCCCACCTCACCTGTGGCTCCCAGCCTTGCCGGCAGTCCCCTTGCCCTAAGCAGGGCATGCAAGTTACAGTGCAGATGTATGGACCTGACACGCAGCTGGGACAGTGGTCCTCAGAGGCTCTCCTGCCACCCTGATGCTATCTGAGTTGCTGGGACTCTCCTGTCCAGCACAAGGTCCAGGGAAAGGAGTACAGTAAACCCCCCAGTGACTGGGGCTGCGTTTTCTCCTGCCTGGTGGGAAGGAGTTTGGAATATAAATTAATTTAAGTGATATTCTTTCCATGCCTGAATTTGGAAATGTAGTTATTTAAATGGGAAACAAATATAGAGTGTTTTCACCATGGGAAAAAAAATCCAAGTTCTTAATTCTACCATAAAAAAAAAATCTAAGTCACAAGTTAATTACAGTGTGCATATGTTCTGATGACTAATTTGTGGGAACTGAAGAAAAATTTAGAAGTAATCAACATCAAATTACATTAAGATGGTCAGTGAGATCATCCCGGGGAGATAGGTGGTGAAAAGTTATTTCCATGATGGGATTATAAATACTGGAAAGGAAAGATTATTGAGAAAATGAAAGGTCTTTCTTTAGAAATGCTTTAAAACAGAAAAGATGGATACCTCTGTCTAGCAAGGCGCCTCCAGGATCGAGTAGATGTCATTAGAAAGTCCTTATTAGGGCTTGTAATTTACACAGAAAGAAACCAAGCTAAATAAGAGAATAGGCACACGTAAAGCTCTCAAGGCAGAAAAGCCTTTGGAAGAATCATAAAGAGGAGGAGATCAGGGTTTTTTTGTGTTTTGTGGGCATTTTTTTTTGTTCTTTTATTGTTTTGTTTTTCTTTTTTTGGTAGCGGTGGAAAAAATGCCAGAAGTACTAAGATTACATATATAGGAGCATAGATTCAAAGAATATGTTAGAAAATTATCAGTTTGGGGCTGGGTGTGGTGGCTCATGCCTGTAATTCCAGCACTTTGGGAGGCCGAGGTGGACTGATCACCTGAGGTTAGGAGTTCCAGACCAGCCTGACCAACATGGAGAAACCTCGTCTCTACTAACAATACAAAAATTAGCTGGGCGTGGTGGCACATGCCTGTAATCCCAGCTACTCGAGAGGCAGAGGTAGAAGAATGACTTGAACCCAGGAGGTGGAGGTTGCGGTGAGCCAAGATCGAGCCATTGGACTCCAGCCTGAGCAAGAGAGTGAGACTCCGTCTCAAAACAAAAACAAAAACAAAAAAACCCAAAATTATGATTTTGGAGAAACTTAATGCAAGGAAAATGCAAAAAGTATGAAATGACGGTTTAATTACTGCTAATGATGTTACAATTGCACATCAATATTCATGAAAAAGAAATATGTAGGAATATTGGTAGAAAGACTTCTGCTATTCTAATGTAATTTTGAAATGTACATCCTGATGCTTTCTTTCTTTCATCTTTCATCTGTTAGACATGTTTTACATTTCATATGCATTCAGTTACTATTGGCAGGATGACTGAGCTATGGTGTATGACCTCTTGGGGCAAGTAAACAGTGTGAGTCCCTTTGGTCAAGGATGAAGGGCTTTACCTTTTGATCTGTCCACCTGTTCAGCCACCTCCTTATTTTACTCCAGAATTGCTAACATGGAGCATGTTTATATCATCTAGGCTGCTGGTGGGCCACAGCAAAACAGCGGGTCATAGCTGAACATTGTGGAGCACAGTTCACTTGTGGGCTACAGATGAACACTGATAGAAGAGGAACTCCAAATGCACATGTTGATAAATAAGAGCAAAGCAAACTCTACTACACTGAGACATCTTTTTTTTCAGATGGAGTCTCACTCTGTCACCTAGGCTGGAGTGCAATGGTGCGATCTTGGCTCACTGCAGCCTCCACCTCCCGGGTTCAAGCAATTCTCCTGCCTGGGATTACAGGCATGAGCCACCGCACCAGCACATCATCATACATTCTAATATATTCTGTATATATTAACACAAATTTCTTAAGGAATTTCTAAATTCATGGTATTAGTCTTTATCAAACTGGTTCTAACTGGAGGACTCTCATATTCTCTTGGAGTCTTTTTTTGTGTGTGACAATTTCTAGTTACAGATGGCTCAGGATAGGCTCATGCAGTATTTAAGGCTACTAAAGTCAGGGTAAGAGTAAGAGTCAGTAAATGCTTGAATACTGCCCTGCTGGGGACTCTAGGTCCCTATGAAGTCCCAGTGGGAGAAAGAGAGAGACAGGGTGTGATAGTGCAGTGAAATGAGGTTATTCTTTAAACAAGCCACTGTTTCTCAAACGTGGGTGCATACTGGAATGGCCTGGGGACCTTCAATAATGTACTGACACCTGGGTGCTCCTCCCCTGCCAGAGATCCTGACATAGCTGGTCTGGGGTGCAGCCTGGGCGTCCGGATCTTTTAAAGCTCCCCAGAAGATTCTAGCCTGTGGCCTGATGGAGAATCATTGGTCCAGGACAATCACCCTAGCTCTGGGCGGGACGGGCTGCAGCAGAGGCTTAGCTCAGAACCTAAATCCAAATGGTGGGTGGGGCGGGGGGGATTCACCATTCTCTGCATGAGCTAAGCTGCCAGAAACCCAAGCAAGGGTGAGTGAGCACAGCTGGAGAGCGAAAACATGGTGCCTCGGCATCATCCTCTTTAATTGCTCAAAAGATAGAATTCCAAATCAAACTCTACTAAAAGGTAGTTCACGAAAAGTTTTCCTCATACTCTGTTCCCCTGTTACTGCTATCTGCCCCATCTCCAAACAGGTCACCACTTTTCATCTTTATAGCTTCTTTATCTTTCCAGAAAAGAGATAGGTTTATCTTTTAGCTTCTTCCTCTCTCTAGAGAATTCGAGCCAACCCAGATATATGTTGTTTTTTTTAACAGCAAAGATAGAATTTCATACTATTTTTTCCCCAGGAAAATCTTGGAAATAATTTCATATTAATGCTTAAACAATGTATGTATTTATTTTTATTGTACTTTAAGTTCTGGGGTACATGAGCAGATAGATCATGCAGGATTGTTGCATAGGTACACACATGCCATGGTGGTTTGCTGTCTCCAACCCCCCATCACCAAATCCAGCATTTCTCCCAGTGTTATCCCTCCCCAACCTCCCCGCCCCTTGCTGTCCCTCCCCTAGCTCCCCACCCCCTAACAGACCCCAGTATGTGGCATTCCCCTCCCTGTGTCCATGTGTTCTCATTGTTCAACACCCGCCTATGAGTAAGAACATGCGGTGTTTGATTTTCTGTTCTTGTGTCAGTTTGCTGAGAATGATGGTTTCCAGATTCATCCATGTCCCTATAAAGAACAGGAACTTATCGTTTTTGGTGGCTGCATAGTATTCCATGGTGTATATGTGCCACATTTTCTTTGTCCAGTCTATCATTGATGGTCATTGCTTAAATAATTTCATATCAATTTCTCTCTCATTTTTTTACATTTAATAGGATTTCATTATATAGATGCACCATAATTTACTTTAAGAATTACTTATTGATGGGCATTTAAATTGTTTCCTATTTGATATTATACTCAAATGCTTCCATGGATAACCCTGTTCATGTCATTTTGCAGAGGTACTAAGATAACTGTAGAATCACAGGATCAAAATGTACATTCGTAATTTGATAAACATCACAAAATTGTCCTCTGTGGGGTGGCTGCAATTTTTTCTTTTTTTGAGATGGAGTCTCACTTTGTCACCAGGCTGGAGTGCAGTGGTGCGATCTTGACTCACTGCAACCTCTACCTCCTGGGTTCAAGCGATTCTCCTGACCCAGCCTCCTGAGTAGCTGGGACTACAAGCACGTACCACCACGCCCAGCTAAGTTTTGTATTTTTAGTGGAGACAGGGTTTCAGTATGTTGGCCAGCAACGTGAAATTCCTCTTCGCTCTCCCTAGCTCACCCCTGCCCACCTAACCAGGCTGTCACATTTGTAAGTTGTTTGCCAGTCTGATAGGTTAAAAACTGATGTCTCAGCCTGGTGCAGTGGCTCACACCTGTAATCCCAAAACTTTGGGAGGCCGAGGCAGGCAGATCACAAGGTCAGGTGATCAAGACCATCTGGCCAACATGGTGAAACCCTGTTTCTACCAAAAATACAAAAATTAGCCAAGTATGGCAGTGCATTCCTGTAGTCCCAGCTACTCAGGAGGCCGAGGCAGGTGGATCGCCTGAGGTCAGGAGTTCAAGACCAACCTGGCCAACATAGTGAAACCTCGTCTCTACTAAAAAATTAGCTGGGTGTGGTGGCAGGCACCTGTAATCCCAGCTACTAGGGAGGTTGAGTCAGGAGACTCACTTGAACTTGGAAGGCAGAGGTTGTGGTGAGCTGAGATTGCACCATTGTACTCTAGCCTGGGCAACAAGAGCAAAATATATATATATATATATATATATATATATATATATATATGATGATCTTTTTCTTCATTTAGAGCAAGAAATTTGTAGTTGATACAGCAATTAATCAGGTGATAATAGGGCTGATTGTCATATTTTTTTCTGACACTTTATTTTTAACACCTTTATTGAGATATAATTCACGTACCATAAAATTTACCCACCATACAATTTATCCATTTAAAGCACACAATCTGGCTGAGTGCGGTGGCTCATGCCTATAATCCCAGCACTTTTGGGAGGCCGAGGAGGGTGGATCACTTGAGGTCAGGAGTTCGAGACCAGCCTGGCCCACATAGTGAAACCCCATCTCTACTAAAAATACAAAAATTAGCCAGACATGGTGGTGCACACCTGTGATCCTAGCTACTCAAGCGGCTGAGGTATGAGATTCACTTGAACTTGGGAGGTGGAGGTTGCAGTGAGCCTAGATCACGCCACTTTACTCCAGCCTGTGCTACAAAACAAGACTACATCTCAAAAGAAAAAAAGTGTAAAATTCAATGGCTTTTAGTATATTCAGAGTTTCAATCGTCTCCACAATTTTAGAACATTTTCATCACTCCAAAAGTGAATCCATTAGCATTCACTTCCCATTTTCCCTGACTCCCCCAGCCCCTGGCAATCTTGAATCTACTCTGTCTATAGATTTGCTGATTCTTGATCTTTTCTAGAGATAGAATCATATACTACATATACTACACGGTCTTCTGTGTCTAGCTTCTTTCACTTATGATGTTTTCAGAGTTTATCCATGTTGTAGCACGTGTCAGTACTTTCTTTTTATTGCCAGATAATATTCCATTGAACAGATATACCATATTTTGTTTGTCCATTATTTAAAGAACTTCCAGGTTGTTTCTTCTTTCTGGCTACTTTGAATAATGTTCATAGGAATTTATGGACATGTTTTCATTTCTCTTGAGTATATACCTAGGGGTCAAATTGATCGTTTTATTATAAAATGTTCAACTGTACAATAAAGTTGAAAGAATTTTACAGTGAACGTCAGTCTAGTAACCACCACCATTCTATTAAAATTTTAATCTACTTCGTTTGTCACATATCTATCAATCAGCCATTTTATTTTATTTTATTTTATTTTGTTTTTGAGACTGAGTCTTGCTCTGTTGCTCAGGCTGGAATGCAGTGGTGCAATCTGCAACCTCTACTTCCTGGGTTCAAGTGATTCTCCTGCCTCAGCCTCCCAAGTAGCTGTGATTACAGCGCCTGCCACCATGCCTGGCTAACTTTTTGTATTTTCAGTAAAGATGGGGTTTCACTATGTTGGCCAGGCTGGTCTGGAACTTCTGGTCTCAGGTGAGCCACCCACTTTTGCCTCCCAAAGTGTTGGGATTACAGGCGTGAGCCATAGCACCCCACCAGTTTTTAGCTTTCTTATTGGGTGTGAGGTGCTCAATGCATTTTTGGACAGCAAAAAAATACTTCAGGTAGTCATCAACAATGACATACCCTCCCTTAATGTATCATTTCACTCTTTGAGAATCAAAGGGCAACGTCGTTGGCCAGACTGAAAATGATGCAGTCTGTGACCTTCTTTTGCCTCCCTCCTGAAGTTCTCCTTTTGAAAGTGAAAAATAAATGACCCAAAGTCTTTACTTTTTATCCTACCCTATTTTCTATCTTTAAAAAGTGCATTTTGAACGCCTTTCTCCAGTTGTCCTAGATTTATGAATATGGAGGCACAACGCAGGATCATGGCTAAGAGGGTGGCCTTTGAAGCGTGACTGAGTCTGAATCTCTTTCTTGGCTGTGTACTGTGTGTGACCTTGAGTAAATTACTTAACCTGTGTCTCAGTTTTCTCCTTTGTAAAATGGAAACAATTCAAGTCCAAAGAAGTTGAAGTTAAAATGTCAGCGATTCTTTTTTTTTTTTTTTTGAGACAGAGTCTGGCTCTGTTGTCCAGGCTGGAGTGTAGTGGCATGATCTTGGCTCACTGCAACCTCTACCTCCTGGGTTCAAGCGATTCTTGTGCCTCAGCTTCCTGAGTAGCTGGGACTACAGATGCATGCCACCATGCCCGGCTAACTTTTAAATTTTTTTTAGTAGTGGCAGGGTTTTGCCACGTTGCCCAGGCTGGTCTCAAACTCCTGAGCTCAGGCAATCTGCCTACCTCGGCCTCCCAAAGTGCTAGGATTACAGGCGTGAACTACCATGCCTAGCCCAAAACATCAGCAATTCTAATCAAAATTGTAATATGATTATTTTCAGAACTTAACAAAATGGTACTAAAATTCATGTGGAAAAACAAACATGTATAACTAGTTGGGAAAACTTTTGAAATTAATAATCATGGGGTACAAGCACTATCAGATGGTAAAATACATTATGAAGCCACAAACACAAGCATTTTGGTAGCTGGCACAGGGACAGGCAGATAAGTAGAAAATAATATTCGTGGAAAAGCAGATCCTAATATAGGACAGAGTTGGCATTTTAAACAGATATGGAAGATGAAAGGAAGGCGGCTTTTCAAATGGTATCTTCTGCTCAGCCATTTGAAAAAAAGATGTTGGAGCCATGTGTCATTTCTTTTTTTTCTTTTTTATTTTTTTTGAGATGGAGTTTTGCTCTTGTGGCCCAGGCTGGAGTACAATGGCACCATCTTCGCTCACCACAACCTCTGCCTCTGAGGTTCAAGTGATTCTCCTGCCTCAGCCTCCCCAGTAGCTGAGATTACAGACATGTGCCACCATGCCTGGCTAATTTTGTATTTTTAGTAGAGACGGGGATTCTCCATGTTGGTCAGACTGGTCTCGAACTCCTGACCTCAGGTGATCCACCTGCCTCGGCTTCCCAAAGTGCTGGGATTACAGGCGTGAGCCACCGCATCCGGCCGGCATGTCTCTTTTCTTATGCCAAAAATAAGCTATAGATCAATGATAAAATATAAAAATAAAACCATTAAAGTATAGAAACATGATGATTTTTTTAAATGTCTTGCATAGAGAAAACATTTCCAAGCATGACACAAAAATGTGAATTCATAAAAGTAAACACTGACAAATTTGACAATGTAAAAATTAAAAACTTGTTGCAAAAAAGAGTACCATAGTAAAAAAAAACATAGCAAAGGACTAATTTCCTTAACACATAAAATATATTAAGAATTAACAAAAAAAGATAACCCAATGGCAAAATGAGCCAAGCACATGAAGGGCAGTTAATGGATAAATGCCAATAGATAATTTTTAAAATAATGAGATTTTGTTTTTGCCTGTAAGACTGACAAATATTAAAAGTTTACGAAATCCAAAGTGGGCTAAGAATGAGCATTCTCAAGCATGGTTAGTGGGTTCATTTGTTGCTTCATAGCAAGTCATGCAAAGCTTAATGGCATGAAATTACCAGTTTGTTGGATTGAGAATTTGGAAAGAACACAAGGTTCTTCCCTGTCTATGGTGTCCTTAGCTGGTATGACCCAAAAGGCTGGGGTGGTTGGGATAGCTGGGAACAGGGACAGGTGAAGCTGGAGAACTCATTCTGAGATGGCTTCTTCACTCACATCCTGACACCAGGGATGCAATGGTTGAAAGACGAGCTCATCTGGGACCGTCAACTGGAGCATCTCCAAATAAGCCTCTTGAGTATGACACTCTCAGGACTGTGGGGACTTCTTACATGGCCACTCAGGCTTCCAAGAACAAGTATATGCAAAAAACTAGTTAAAAGCAGCATGGCTTATTCTGACCTAGCCATGAAAGTCACATCACTTCTACTGTATTCTATTGACCACAAGAGTCACAAGCCTGTCTAGATTCAAAGGGCACAGAAATAGATTGGACCTCTCAGTGGGAGGAGTGTACAGTAATTTGTGGCCATGTTTTAAAACCTCTGCAGTGGAGGAATAAATTTTTGCAATGTCTTTGAAGTACAATTTTGCAATATCTACCAAATTTTAATATGCATCTATCTTTTGAACCAAAGACATACCACACAGACAGCCCCTGGATTCCTATTCTCTACCTCCCCCACTCTCCTTAAGCTGTTCTCCATCTGGTTTCTGTCATCACCAGTGCCACCCCTTCCCTTCCAAGGTCTTGATTCGCTGCAGAAGAATAAGGTCTCACCTCCAGATCCCATCTAATATCTTATGAGGGCTCCAACCTCAGATGTCTACTTCATGTCAATTGCTTTTTCTGTAGCTCAGTTTCTGCTGGTTCCATTAAGGGCTGCTGAAATTGAGCTCAAACTCCCAAGATTTCCCACCAAGGGCAAAGGAGATTCATATTGTTCCTGTTGACACGATTTTGAAACTGCTTATCCTAATATTCTTCCTCCTACCACATTATGCTGTGTTATCTATTGCTGCAAAACAGGTTATTCCAAAATTTGGCTTAGAAGAATGCTTATCATCTCATACTTCCTATGGGTTAAGACTCTAGAAATTGCTTAGTTGAGTCCTCTGGCTTTGGGTTCCTTATGACACTGTTGTCACTTCAGCTGGAAAGGATTTGTGTATTACATGGCTGTTGGCAGAATTCAGTGCCTTCAGGGCTTCTGGAGTAAGGCTTCCCTCTGTCCCTTGCCACTGTGGGTCCTCCATAAGACATCTTACAACATGGCAGCCGTCTTCATCAAAGTGAACAAATAAGACACCAAGACTGTATCAGTAATAAGTTACGATGCTCTGTGACCTAATCACAGAAATGATATCGCATTCCTTTTCTGTGTTCTATCTATTAGCACTGAGTCACTAGGTCATACTCAAGGCAGGGGGATTACAGAGAATGAGCCCACCATAAATGCTACAGGCAGCTCTCTTTCCGCCTTGGGTTTTAATACAGGCTGCCTCAGTTACTGACAGTGCATCCTCCATTCAGAGAGCAGCATTACCCTCAACCCAGATTCCCCAAAAGGTGATATGGTGAAGGCGTGGCAACTGTGGAATAAAGTGTTGTTTCACTGTGACGTGATCTCTTAATATGAAGGATTTGCATACCCCCACACACTTTTGTATATGATCAGAAAATTTCTGAAAGACTGTAAAAACTGTTGGGAAAATTATCTCTAGAAGTGAGATTAGGGATGCAGGAAGGGTTCCTTCTAGGTTTTACTTCATACTCTCTATACTGCTTAATTTTATTTTGACACATACATACATTTTACAGGAAAACAGTTAAAATGAATAAGAGAAAGAGTTAAGAACAGGGTGATTCCTTAACCCAGAAAGATTTCTAAATAACCCCATGCCACAGCTTGGGTAAAAGGAGGACTTAGGGCATTATGCTTTTTTTGAGACGGAGTCTTGCTCTGTCACCCAGGCTAGAGTGCAGTGGCACAATCTTGGCTCACTGCAACCCGCCTCCCAGGTTAAAGTGATTCTCCTGCCTCAGCCTCCCCAGTAGCTGGGACTACAGGCTTGTGCCACCATATCTGGCTAATTTTTTTTTTTTTTTTTTTTTTTGGTATTTTTAGTGGAGAGGGGTTTCACCATGTTAGCCAGGATGGTCTCAATCTCCTGACCTAGTGATCCACCCGCCTCGACCTCCCAAAGTGCTGGGATTACAGGCATGAGCACTGTGCCCAGCCTATACATTTTTGTATTCTGAAAGTTAAGCATAAATGACACACAATGACAAGGAAACACGTACATTTTTCAGACGTTGATTTTCTAGGTTGAGGATTTTCCAGGCCAGGTAACACGGGTTTTTCAGGCAGAGGAAATTAAAAAGTGCTTTCTGCCCAGGCACGGTGGCTTCATGCCTGTAATCTCAGAACTTTGGAAGGCCAAGCCAGGAGGATTGCTTGAGCCTAGGAGTTCGAGGCTGCAGTGAGCTATGTTCATGCCACTGCACTCCAGCCTGGGTGACAGAGCAGGACTCTCCCTTAAAAAAAGAGAAGAAACCACTTTCTATTAGATTAGCTACTAACCGCAGAATATTGGTGAGAGCTGGGAGGAAACGGAGGAAGTTCTCTAGTGTGACCCCACCACTTTATGGCCTAACTAGATTCCCAGAACAGCCCCTTCTCCCCTCTCTTCTCCCCCATTAACTCTCTCCCCATGGGCTCCTGCCCTCAGCCTGCAAACCTCAAACTGCCTCCTTTAAAAGTCACGTTCACAAATGTTGATAATGTTAAGACAGGATGGAATGTTATATATTATGATCATATTAATATATTCTCAATATGTTATGTGTTATGATCATAAGTGGTTTTAAGATCACAACTAAATCTAATTCTAGACATACAAAGACGGAAAGAAACGCTGTAGAAAATGTTGGTTTTGCAAAGTGGGTGACTGGAAAATGTCACTTTTCTAATTTTCTGTGCTTTCTATGATTTTTTTGTTTTTATTTTTATTTATTTGAGACAGCACCTCACTCTGTCGCCCAGGCTGGAGTACAATGGCACCATCTCAGCTCACCTGCAACCTCCACTTCCCAGGTTCAAGCGATTCTCCTGCCTCAGCCTCCCAAGTAGCTGGGACTGCAGACGAGCATCACCACACCCGACTAATTTTTGTACTTTCAGTAGAGATGGGATTTTACCATGTTGCCCAGGCTGGTCTCAAACTCCTGACCTCAGGTGATCCACCCGCCTCAGCCTCCCAAAGTGTTGGGATTACAGGCATGAGCCATGTACTCCATCAGCCCTGATTTTTTTTTTCCTTTTAGTTGAAAAGTATGACATAGCACTTTGCTATGAAAATCTGCCAGGACTGATTTTTTCCTTTTAGTTGTGAGGTATGACACAGCACTTTGCTACTAAGTGTAGTCTTTGGACCAGCAAGTAACACCTGAGAGCTTGTTAGCCCATCTCAGACTTACTGAATCAGAATCTGCATTGCAACAAGATTCCCTGGTGATTCAGATACACATTAGAGTTTAAAAAGCGGCCTACAGCAATTGGTCTCAAACCTGGCTACGCATTGGAATCACCTGCGGAACTTTACTGATACTGATGCCTGGGTTAGAATCTTTATATATTTGGCTGTGGTGTGGGCAGCCAGGGTGTTGTTTTTTAATCTCAAGAGAGTCCATGAGTTTGAGGCCCATTTCCCTAACACTGTGATCTTCAAGTGTGATCCAGACCCAGAGCAACACCACTATCTGGGAATGAGTTAGGAATGCAAACTCTGGGGCCCCGCCCAACCTGCTGAATCGGCAGCTCTGGGGGGGGGGAGCCTGACAGTCCTTAAGCCCTGAAGGTGATTCCGGTGCTTGCCAAGGTTTCATTAGGTAGGTCGAGGATGGGGCCCAAGAATTTTCATTTCTTGACGTTTCCAGGGGCTGCTGCTGGTGGTCATGGTCTGAGAATCAGGGGCAGAAAAAATCTGATCTGTGGTTTGTCTACAGACACAAAGCTGGTTGGGCTGAGTCAGGCCTCACACCCACCATTTTTTTTTTTTTGAGACAGAGTCTAGCTCTTTCGCCAGGCTGGAGTGTAGTGGCGCGATCTCGGCTCACTGCAATCTCCACGTCCCAGGTTCAAGCAATTCTCCTGCCTCAGCCTCCCGAGTAGCTGGGACTAACAGGCGCACGCCACCATGCCCAACTAATTTTTGTATTTTTAACAGAGACCAGGTTTCACCATTTTGGCCAGGAAGGTCTTGACCGCTTGACCTCGTGATCCGCCCGCCTCGGCCTCCCAAAGTGCTGGGATTACAAGCGTGAGCCACCGCGCCCGGCCCATTTCTTCTCTTCACCCACAGACCAAGGACCACCTTTACCAAATCTGCAAGTACTGAAAACTAGTTCAGAACCTCGCACTTCTCGTACATTTCTGCTCCTCCCCAGCAGCTGCCCACAAGCACCCCCTACTTCCAAGGCCCCCGTCCTTGTCTCAACCCGCCCTTCTATCAGGGTCCCTACACTCCACTTCTGCTTAGCTGTGAGTTCACTTGGAGCCTCTCCCGTGAAATCTGTCCTCTCGGTCCGAGGTCAGGGAACTCCTTTAAGACGCAAAAGGCCCAAGGTTCTGAGCCAGTGGCCTCCCAAGGCTGGAGCCCGCTGGCCCCGGATCTGGCAGAGCATCGCTTCCTGCGGCCAAGACCTTTTCCCGCTATGTGTAGAGAGAGACTGGAGGCTCGGGAGCCGGTAGAGAAGGTACGACAGCTGCTGGGTGGGGACGGCGACCGTGCCCTTAGATCACTGCCTTCTGGGTCGGAGTCTTGCTCCCGGCCCCGTGGAGTTCCCGAAACTCCGAAGGCACTCAGGCACCGCAAGCCACTCCTAACCTCCCCCACGCCATTTCCCGCGGGAGCTGACCCCGAGGCTGGGCGGGCGGGGTGGGGACTGTCCCCTGAGACTGGGCGGGCGGCGTGGGCACTGTCCTGGGATTCGCTCGGGCGGAGGGCGCTCGGCCAGGACGTGGGCGTGCGCGGGGTGGCCGTCGCTCCCCGGAGCTCGAGTCCCGAGCAGCCCGGGGTGGTGCCGGAAGCCCGCGCCTGCGGCTCCGGGGGGGGGGGGAGGGCTCGGTGGGTTCCTAAAGACGGCCCTCCCCGCGCGACGTCGCAAGCGAAGCAGCCCCAGGCAGGACCTCGAAAAGCGACCTGCAGATTCCGAGCCCTTGACCGCCCGCCCTCCGCTCCCGGCTTCGCCGTGCGCGCGTCTCCCGCTCTCCCCGGTTGGTTTGTCGCCACAGAGGCCGGATTCGCGTCTCGCCGGTGGCGCTCCCCGCGCTCGGTTCGGTCGCGCCGCGCAGAGCCCGGCCCTGGCCGCACGCCCGAGGGAGGCGCAGGTTCCCGGCGGCGCGCTGGGCTAGGGAGGCCCCGGGGCGCACCTGCCCGGGAGGAGCGGGGCGGGGCGGCGCGGGCGCAGGGCGCGGGCCCGGACGCTGGAGGGGGCTGTGGCTCTCCCGCGTCCCCGCCGCTCCGGCTGCGCGGAGCCCGCCTCCCCCGCCGAGGGGCCGGCCCAGGCCCGGGGAGGGGCGGCGGCCGCGGCACTTCCCGCTCGCCGGCCTCGGAGGTGGCGGGTCCGGTGCGGGCGCTCGGCTGCGGCGCGGGGCGGGGACGCGGCCGCCGCTCGCTTTTCACCGCTCCTCCCCGCGCGAGTGGCGCTGGCCCGGCGTCGAGGCGGCCATGGCGACCCGGAGCCCGCTCCCCACCCACCCCGCCTGCTCCGCCCTCCCCTCCGCCCCGCGCCACCTTTGATGGCTCGGACCGCGGCCGGCCACCGCCAGCCCCGCTCGCGCGCCCGCGCCGCCGCCGCCGCCCGCGGGTATTAATAGCCGGCGCCGCCGCGCCCTCGGCCTCCGGGGGCTTGGGAGCCGCCGAGCCCGAGCCGCGAGAGGGAGCCGCCGCAGCCGCCGGCGCCGTGGAGGTAGGAGGCGCGCGGCGAACAATGACCGCGGCGGGAGGGCGGGGGCCGGTGAGGGCCGGGCCGCGGGCTGCCACTTGTGCGAGTCCCGGCGCCCGCAGCGCACGGCCTGGGCCGCGGGCGGAGGTGGGCGTGTGGTCCCCGGGGTCCTGTCCCGCGCAGGCGGGCGGCGGGCCGCGCTTCGGCAGTCCCCGCCACCGTAGCGGGAGCTCGGGGGCCTCGGGGCTCCGCGCCGCCCCTCGCGCCCCTCTCCCCTCACCTCCACCGACCTCGGGCTGCAGGGCTCCGCGCCGGTCCCAGCTCGCCTCCCCCGACCCCGCGCCCTTCCCCCGCTTCCTCGCGTCCGACCGCCCGCTGACGGCGTCCGACGCCGCTTCCGGACCTCCGGCCGCAGTCTCGACCCCTGAGGCCGGTTGCGGGCCGGGGAGGTGGCCGCTGGCGCGGATGCCACCCCGCCGCCGGGTGCCCGCCGCTCGCCCACGCGCGGCGCGAGGTTCCCGGCGGGTGACAAAGAGGAACACACCCTCTGCCCAAGTTAGATTTTTGTCTCTCTTGACTGTCTGCCTGTATGCAGGGTAAAGTATTTTTTTTTTTTTTAATTTTTATTTTTTAAAAGCAAAGGACAGATTGTTTTGCGGCGAGCATTTCTAAACAACTTCTGATTGTGGTTTTACGATTCAAGTTCCGGAAACTTTAGTTGTGTGATCCGGCTGGACCCCGGAGACTGTGTGTGTGTGTGTGTTTTATTTGAGGCAGGGGGAATATGAATTCACTGTAATGAGTCTGGATCTCGTTTGTGGCAGCTGGAGACAGAGGCTGCTGGCGATCGAGTAGGGTTCCCCAGAAAGGAGGGAGCCGAGGCTCACAAAGAAGCGAGGCCCTGGTATCTGACCAGCTCGTGGAGACGTGGGAGAGCCTGCTTCTCATCTGGAACAGTTTAGCAGTCTCGGCCTCCCTCTCCCAGCCCTGGGGAGTATCAGTGGCCTCTGGCCGTTTCATTTTATTGTCGTTAAGGCCGTTCTCCTTGTCAGTTTGCTGGTTTGACCGCCCAGCCCTGGCCCCTGCTTGGGAACCCCTGTCCTTCCAGCAGGCAGCATCTTCTGAGCCAACCCTGGCCTAGCACTGGATTCTGTTTAATGTGCTTTGCACGTGGTGACTTGTGGAGCCCATTTCAGAACATCCTACAGCATTGTCTTGCTTTTCTTATTCAGCCTGAACACACGGGGAGGAGAAATAAATATCTTTCTGGTCCTGAAAGCTTTAGAGGGAGTCGTCTTAAAAACTGGCTTCATGGTTCCGGAGACTCGGGGAGGGCCCGGCTTCATCCTGCCTTTGGCTGTCTCCCTCCCACAGTGTTCTTGTAGGGGGTTTGGGATGGGTTGGTCTCCGGGATCTGACAGTTTCTGACAGTGTGCTTCATAAGTGAGTACAGCTGGCACATGGCTCACTTGATATTCCTGCAGCATCGTTCTGCAGCAAGGCATCAATATTGGAGTTACTCCAAGCACAACGAAACGTTTGTGTTTTTAGAATGTCTGGTTAATAGATCTGCTTCTGGGTAAAATAAATAGAAGCATTATTGGGCAGTGGCTGCTTTACTGAGGGAATTGGAGACAGTGAGTAGATGCCTTCCTAGCCCAGAATCTCTTACTTGTTTCTTTCATTTGAACGGGAAACTAGAAATCCTTGCTGTGGAGGTAGCTGTGCCTCCTAGGGGCAGGGATTCTATGGTGCACCCCCACCCCCCTGCTGTGATTTGGGGTGTGGTGTTTCATTGAGAAGGAGTTCTGTCATTGTGGGAATCCTTTTGAAGTTTGGTTTATAATGGCCCCTTTCACATGGATATTCTCTTCCTTGAATTGGTACAGGGATGGATTTATTCCTTGCGTCCAAATAGAATGCTAACGTTACTCTGTAGCCAAAGTTATGAAAGAAGATCTTAAAATAATGATCCTGGACAACTTTTTTACTGGGTTATTGCATTTACCTCAAAATTATGCTGAGGTTGCAAGCAACCTGGAGGAATGTTTTTATTTCTCGTTTCATTAAAGAAACTGTCCGGTACGGGGGCGGGGCGGGGGATGTTTGGGTGTGGTGACTCACTTTGGGAGACTGAGGCAGATCGGTTGAGGTCAGGAGTTCGCGATCAGCCTGGCCAATATGGTAAAACCCTGTCTCTACTAAAAATACAAAAATTAGCCAGGAGTGGTGGTAGGCACCTGTAATCCCAGCTACTTGGGAGGCTGAGGCGGGAGAATCACTTGAACCCAGGAGGCGGAGGTTGTAGTGAGCTGAGATCAGGCCACTGCACTCCAGCCTGGGTGACAGAGTAAGACTGTCAGCCTGGGTGACAGAGTAAGACTGTCTTTAAAAAAAAAAAAAAACTGTCCCAAGGAAATTTTTTTAATTTTTATTTTTGTTAAAGATACAAACTAAATATAGCATTGAAAGTGTTAGTTTTTTCAAACAGTGAAGCTTATACTCATTTACTTTATTGAACACATAAGAGCTTAATTCATTTGGAAAATTATATATATTTATGAAGAGGATGCTTGTGATAAACATCAGAAAAAAAACCTCTTTTCACCCTGGAGGGGGTTAGAGAATACCAGAGAAAGAATAAGAGGCTGGTTTCTGCAGGCAGAATATGCTTAGGAAAAATGGCATTGTGATTTTCCCAGAGGATAAGAGAAATTCTATGGATTTGTAATTGCCTGATTTTTCTTTTCTTTTCTTTCTTTCTTTTTTTTTTTTTGAGACAGTTTCACTCTTGTTGCCTAGGCTGGAGTGCAATGGCTTAATCTTGGTTCACCACAACCTCCGCCTCCTGGGTTCAAGTGATTCTCGTGCCTCAGCTTCCCTAGTAGCTGGGATTGCAGGCACGCGCCACCACACCCAGCTAATTTTGTATTTTTAGTAGAGATGGGGTTTCTGCATGTTGGCCAGGCTGATCTCGAACTCCTGACCTCAGGTGATCCGCCCGCCTCGGCCTCCCAAAGAGCTGGGATTACAGGCGTGAGCCACCGTGCCCGACCTTGCTTGATGTTTTGGTAGCTTGGTGGACTGGACATTTTAAAGAAGCCTTTTGTTACTGGCCTTGCTTATTGCAGATAACTGCTTAGTATTTTTGAGAAATGCAATTTCCTCACCAGCTGAAGGTGTTACAGATAAGAAGGGCCAGTATAATTCTGTAATGCAGGTGCTAGACTCTACCTTGGGTGGACAAGTATTCCCTGTATTGGTTACCATTTGCCTGGGAGGGCAGGGTGTGGGGTTTGAGGATCTTGTGGCAGTCTCTCTGCTATTGTTTGGTGCTTTTGATAGAAAGGAGCCTCTCCAAGCCTGGCTATTAAATGGGAAGCAACGGATCAACTTCTTTTCTTGCCTTTTAGTCCCAGAGTTTATGCTGTGGGGGTACTGGGCAGTCCTCTTTGTCTTCTTTTCAGCCGTGGTGACATAGGTAGGTTGTTACCGCCTTAACCACTTCCACATGGTCAGGAAGGTCAGAGCCAAACAGTTTTCATTCAAATTACTTGAAATACTGATTTCTCTAGTCCCATTCTGCCAAATGCAGCCTTTTTGTTAATTAAGAGCCTCCCAGAAAATGTATATTTAAAATCGGCAAAACTGT
This sequence comes from Plecturocebus donacophilus, assembly GCA_004027715.1. NCBI lineage: Eukaryota > Metazoa > Chordata > Mammalia > Primates > Pitheciidae > Plecturocebus > Plecturocebus donacophilus. Next base: position 42,604 of record PVKP010009256.1, on the reverse strand, counting down.
AGGCTGCCCTTGCCTTGGTTTGAGTTAGTTAAAAATGTTTGGCCAAGTTGGCACTTTGAGCAAAAGTGGATAATTGATACATTACTAACATATCATGCTCCAAGCTTTTGATACTAATCCATCGGGACTGAAGCTGAGGCATGCTCAGTGCTGCTTACAATCTTTGAACCCAGATTTTGTGTTCTTATTTTAATGTGGGATGGAAATTATAAACATGCTTCAAGACTTATAATTAATGTGGGAATTCATTATTTACACGGAGTGAATTTCATATGTAAAACTGTCATATTTGTTCATACATTAAAAAGAGCCTCAGGCCAAACTAGACTGCCTTTAACTCTCTATTATAATAACCTCTTACCGCAAGAGTAACTTCAGTTTATATGCAGACTTTTGGCAAAATGCTTTTCATAAATTTATTAATTATAAGAGAAGACCTAAAAATCCAGTATTATGGTGACTTTCAGTTTTTGTTCTTATCTTGTTCATTCAAAATCTAGTATAGTATCTGAATATAGCAAACTTGAAAGGGAATCTCACTGTCACCCAGGCTGGAGTACAGTGGTGTGATTTCGGCTCATTGTAACCTCTGCCTCCTAGGTTCAAGCAATCCTCCTGACTCAGCCTCCCGAGTAGCTAGGACTACAGGCATATGCCACCATACCTGCTTAATTTTTGTATTTTTAGTAGAGACAGGGTTTCACCATGTTGGCCAGGCTGGTCTCGAGCTCCTGACCTTGTGATTTGCCCACCTTGGCCTACCAAAGTGCTGGGATTACAGGTGTTAGCCACTGTGCCCGTCCCTGTTTTCTTTTTGAAAGAGGGTCTCACTCTGTCACCCAGGCTGGAGTGAAGTGGTGATCATGGCTCACTGAAGCCTCGACCTCTTGGGCTCAAGCAGTCCTTCCATCTCAGCCTCCTGAGTAGCTGTGACTGCAGACATGTGCCACCTGATGCTTAGCTAATATTTTATTATTATTTTTTTAGAGACAAGAGTCTCACCACTATATTGCCCAGTCTGGTAAATCCTTGTTGAATGAATAACACATCCAGTTTTTGCCATCCCTTCAAATTAGTCTTTAGGGTTTTTAAAGGAAACTTGTTATTAGTAATGATAGATTGCAGTTCTGGCAGTTTGATATTTGATTTTGTTTTCATTTCATTCTAATTTAGTAATTTAAACTAATCCTTAAAGCTGAGTCAAGATTGTAAAAAGTCGTAGTCTCCTTTAAAGAAAAGACAGTAAAGGCATGAAGAAGAAAGTGAAACAAACTTGAAATCCTACCACCTGTTACTCCTACCTTAGCATTTTGGCATCTGTTCTTTTACATAGCCTTCTCGTTTCTTAACCTCCCCCAAATTTCACATTGTAATTGTTTTATATAGTACTTGTCTGTAAATTTAATGTGCTTACCATTCCTTTTTGTACTTTGAAGCTTGCTTCTGGGATACATTTTCCTTCTTCCTTTTAGAAATTCTGTTAGCATCTGTTGGTGGTAACTTCAGTTTTTGCATGTCTTAAACACCTTCGTTCTTGAATGGTAGATTTACCTGGGTGTGCAATTCTGTATCGTTCCTGTATTAATCAACCATGTTCTGGTCCCATTGCTGTTGCTAATTGTTTGTAAGTAGTCTGTCTTTTCTCTCTGGCTAATTTTAAGATCCTTTGGTGTTCTGCAGTCTCACTATGACATGTCTAGGTATTTCTTCTCTTTTCCTTTTTTTTTTTTGAGTCAGGGTCTCACTCCCATTGCCCAGGCTGGAGTGCAGTGGCATGATCTCAGCTCACTGCAGCCTCAACTTCTTGGGTTCACGTGATCCTCTCACCTCAGCCTCCTGAGTAGCTGGGACTACAGGCAAGCACCACCATGCCTGGCTAGTTTTTTTGTATTTTTGCTAGAGATGGGGTTTTGCCATGTTGCCCAGGCTAGTCTTAAACTGCTGGACTCAAGTGATCCTCCCGCCTCAACTTCCCAAAGTGCTGGGATTATGGGCATGAACTGCCATGCCTGGGTCTCCTTTGCTTTTATTCCTCTCTCTCTCTCATTCCCTCTTCTCCTCCCCCTCTCTTCTGCTCCTCTTCCCTGCTCACTTGCTGCTGTCTCTCCCATCCTCTCTATTAGTTTGTTATTTTCTGTTGCTCAGCAGTATTTCAGAGGCTGGATATGCTTTGACTTGGGTATCCACTCATCTTTGGCCACTGCATTTGTTTTCTGTGTTGGCTATCATGAATACAGTTGCTGTGAACATTTGTGAACAAATCTTTGTGTGGAGATACGTTTTCATTTTTCCTGCTGGGTCTTAAGTGTGTGGGTAACTTTATAATAAGCTATTTGTTAGAAAACACTGGCACGATTTTAGATTCCCACCCGTGATGTATGAGACTTGTAGTGACTCCAGTCCTGATCGACACTTGGAATGCTCAGTCTTTCCTTTTAGCCATTCTAGTGGCTGTGTGGTGACACCTCATTGTGGTTTGGTTTTTCATTTTCCTGACAACGAATGAAATGTTTTCATGTGCTTATTGGTCATTTGGACATCTTTTGTGAGTGTCTATTAGCTATTTCCTTTTTGTTTTTTGAAATGGAATCTCTGTCACCCAGACTAGAGTGTTCGTCTGCCTCATTTGTTTTCTTTTTTTTTGTTTTTTTGAGATGGAGTTTCACTCTTGTAGCCCAGGCTGGAGTGCAGTGGGACACAATCTTGGCACGCTGCAACCTCCGTCTCCCAGGTTCTAGCGATTCTCCTGCCTCAGCCTCCCGAGTAGCTGGCATTACAGGCATGCAACACGACACTGGCTATGTTTTGTATTCTTGGTAGAGATGGGGTTTCACCATGTTTAATTTTTTTGTTCAGATTGTTTTATATAGTTTAGTATACTTGATATACAACAAACTGCACATTCTTAATATCATCTTACAGTTTGTAGTTCTTTATGTATTTCGTGTATAAACCCTTTGTAAAGATCTGTATAGTGTGAATATTTTCACCCAACCTATTTCTTACCTTTTTGTTTTTTAAATATCTTTTGAAAAGCAAAAGGTATTAGGCAAACATTTTACATGGTTTAGTTATTGAACTTATTTAACGTCAGGAAATTTATTCAGTATTGGAGAAATAGCGCATTTCTTGTGTGTATGGCAAGAGAAAAATTGCATATTGCTCCTTTCAAGAGGTCAGGCTCCATTTACTGGATGTCAGTGGAACCGTTTTGTTCTTGTCTAACTAAAACTGAGTTGGAAAAAACCCAAGGATGAAGAAGAAAAATCACCTGCTTATTTTGAAAATATAAGCAAATAAGTATTTAAGATTATGATCAAATAAATAGATTTCTAAAGTCCCAAATTGAGTTCATGTTTGTTCTTGGGCACACAGAAGGATTATGGGACAAAATGCTTTTGAAATCAATCAAAAATGGCTGCTGCCCTGGGGAAAAGCAAGTCACAACATTCTGAAAAGAGGTTAGTGTGGCGGACACAGAGCTCTACAGTCTTGCTTTCCATAGCTTCAGTTACCCACCGTCAACTGCGGTCTGAAAATATTAAACGGAAAATTCCAAAAGTAAACAATTCACAGGTCTTCAATGGTGTTCTGTTTTGAGTAGCGTGATGAAATCTCATAGCATCCCACTCTGTCTGTCCCTTCTTAGGAGAAGCTGAGTACAATGCTTTAAGGTGTTTTGAGAGAGCACATTCACCTATCTTTTATTACAGTATATCATTGTTCCGTTTTACTACTATTGTCAATCTTACTGTGCCTAATGCACACACTAAAGTTGACCACAGGTATGTAAGTACGGGAAAACACATAGTGTATGCCAGCGCTACCTGCGGTTTTTAGGCATCCCCTGGGGGTCTTGGAATGTAAACCATCTGGAGAGGGGGACGTCAGTTTCTCTGTTTTGGTAGTAATTGTTATCTTTTTATTAGCGTATTCTCCTTAGGTTCTGAACTAAATAACCAAATAACCAGTATTGTAAGGCCAGGAAGTATGTTTCCCTAGTTTTAGTTTTCTTGCCCATAGAAGGTCAGTGATAAACATTGGTTGATTTCAACTAAAATTTGAAACGTACACGCTCTGTGATGTTTTAGAATAAGGAAGGCGCAGGATGATATCAAAGGTGACAAGAATTTGGAGTATAGGCGTTGAAGCCAGACAAACCTACGCTTATATATCTTTTGTTCTTTTTTTTTTTTTTTTTTGAGATGGAGTCTCACTCTGTTGCCCAGGCTGGAGTGCAGTGGTGCGATCTCAGCTCACTGCAACCTCCTCCTCCTGGGTTCAAGCAATTTTCCTGCCTCAGCCTCCCTAGTAGCTGGGATTACAGGCATGTGCCACCACCTCCTGCTAGTTTTTGTATATTTAGTAGAGACGGGGTTTCATCATGTTGGCCAGGCTGGTCTCAAACTCCTGACCTCCGGTGATCCGCCCGCCTTGGCCTCCCAAAGTGCTGGGATTACAGTTTCGACCAGTGTACTCAGCCATATCTTCTATCTTAGATGTTGGACAAGTTATTAATGCTCTTTCCTTAAAACCTCAAGGAAACATTTAAGAGTGCATTTATCTGCAAGTGGCAGAATGTCTAATACAAGTTTCAGCCATCAAATACTGAGTTGCTCCAAGTAATACAAGAAAGGGGCTCCAGTCTATGTCTCAGCCTGAAATATCATCAAGGACCCAGATGCTTTCTGTCTTTCTACTCTGCTGCCCTCGGCATGTTGCTTTTTGCACTTAGGCTTATTGCCCAGTGGTTAATTAGACTTGCAGCCTAATTAGTCATTATGGCTAATGGCAGTTGCAGCTCCAAGCTTCATAATCTCACGTGTTTGTTGTTACCAGGTCAGTAGCAGCACAGGCTTCTCAGTGAGCAAAATCCTTCCCAGAAGGCTCCAGCATCTGGGAAGTCTTTGAAGAGGATTCTGGAGAATGTTTTTGTGCTCCTAAAAGGAGACCGGAAGACTAGATGTGATGCCTGGAATCACAGCAGCCATGTTGTTTGCTAGACTTGAAATGAAGCAGGCAAGACGGTGACAGAGCTGAAAGTATATCCAGAGTCCATAAATGCATCATTGAGTCACTTAAATCTTCTGCATCTGAAGCTTAGCATGCTAAATACTAATGTAGTTTAGGATACTAAATAATACATGAACTTACTTTCTCATCCGGCTTGAGTTGGGGTTTTCGGTTATGGCCATCTGAAGCATCATGACTGATATATTAATTGGAAGACTTTATCTTTCATCTGCCATTTAATATTATCTATGAGAAAACTGGTTTCTACCTGTTAATTATGTGGAAAGTGACTTAAAGTCATGTCAAATCACTGGTAGTGATGGTCTCTTTATAAGGACTTTAGATGTTTGATAATGTGTGGAAATCACTCAACTAAGTCTATGTGAATTTTACCTCCTTTTAAGCTGCCTTGCAGGGCATCTGCTTGAAATCTACCATTTGGGAGTTTGAGTTACAGAACATAATTGAGAATATTGCTTCATTTCCTCAAGAAAAAAATGATGGAAGGGCCAGCCATTTTTGTCAATCAAGAATAGCATCTATCTGCACATTTAATATTGTTAGGAACTTTGCGAGGAACTTATTCGTCAGGGGTTTGTGATCTTCCTTTGTAATCTTACTGGAGTTTTTGGTTCTCTAACATCAGGTGCTAGCAGGGGCCAAGGTGGAGCCAAGTGGAGTGAGCTGTTTGCAAATATCAGGATATGGGAAACTAGAGGTTTTTCTAAATGAGACAAATGTTAGTGAGTGTGTGTGTATGTGTGTGTGTGTGTGTATGTATATATTTTTGAGACAGACTCTCGCTGTTGCTCAGGTTGGAGCACAGTGGCACAATCTTGGCTCATTGCAGCCTCCGCCTCCTGGATTCAGGTGAGTCTTCTACCTCAGCCTCCCGAGTAGATGGGATTACAGGTGTATGCCACCCTGCGTGGCTAATTTTTGTATTTTTAGTAGAGATGGGCTTTCACCCTGTTGGCCAGGCTGGTTTCAACTCGTGACCTCAGGTGATCCGCCCGCCTTGGCCTCCCAAAGTGCTGGGATTACAGGCGTGAGCCCACGCCCAGCCTTCTTTGAGTTTTAACGCATAGGTTTGTGTAACCAACTCCACAGTCAGGATATGGGACATTTCTGTCAACTCAGAAAATTCCCTTGTGCTGCACCCCCAGCCCCTGTTAACCACCCGTCTTTGCTCTGTCACTAATTTCAGTTTGGTCTTTTCCAGTATGTCGTATAAATGGAATCTTAGCATTTGTAACCTTTTGAGACTGGCTGCTTTCATTCAGCTTAATGTCTTTGTGATTCCAACAGCTCACTCACTTTTGCTGTCTAGTATTCAATCGTATGGACATACCACAGGGTGTTTATCCATTCACTTACTGAAGAACAGTTGAGTTGTGTCCAGTTTGGGGCAATTATGAATAGAGCTGCTATAAACTCTCATATACAGGTTTTGATGTGGATGCAGTTTGATTTCTCATGGGCAAATAGCTAGAAGGAAAATCCTTATCAGCACTTGGTATTGTCAGAATTTTTTATCTTGGCCATTTTAATAGATGTGTAGTGGTAGCTCATCATGGTTATATATTTTTTTAACTAAAAAAAAAAAATACAGAGAAAAACATCTTTAAGAAGGGCTGACCTGAAGATGTGACTAAATAATTTCCTGGACTGTCTGGCAGAAAAAGACCCGAGAAGCTTTGCTGGCTGCCTGCGTTTTGGAGTGGCTTGGAAAGAGCAATTTGGGTCTCAAATCTGAGGCCCAGAATGGCGCAGCTCCAGCATGAAGTAAATATAAGATGTCAGTCCCATAAGTGCTTATCTCGGAGACCTGGTGAGGCATGTAGGTTTAATTCCAGTAACCACTTTGTTAATTCTCTGTGTGAATATACAGGGATAATCATTCAAAAGTAAAATTTCAGAAGTAACTGCAAGGCACCGTGGAGGTGGAGAAAGGAGTGCAGGCTTCTGGGCATGCTTTGTTATCTGTCCGTGCATGACACGTTGCCCCCAGCGTTGAGCGGCTTGAAACAACGGTGAATACTGATTATCTTTTGCAGTTTTTGTGGGTTAGGACTTTGGGAATGGCTTCAATGAACAGTTCTGGCTTGGATGTTTGCGATAAAGATGTCAGCTGGAAGCTGGGCATGGTGGCACATACCTGTAGTCTCAGCTACTCAGGAGGCTGAGGGGAGAGAATCGCTTGAGCCCAGGAGTTCCCAGCCTTGGCAACATAGCAAGACCCCATCTCTGTTTTTTAAAAAAGTCAACTGGGATTGTGGGATCTGCTACCCAGGAGCCCGATAAGCTCCTTAGGCAGGGTGCTTGAATACCTTATAGCATGGTGGCTAGCTTCTCCCAGAGTGAGTGACCCATGAGGAAACCAGCAAGGAACTACTGGTGGTTTTCTTAAATTTTAATTTAATTTTTTATTTTTCGAGACTGGGTCTCACTCTGTCACCCAGGCTGGAGTACAGTGGTGTGATCTCAGCTCATTGCAACCTCTGCCTCCCAGGCTCAAACGATCCTCCCACTTCAGTCTCCCAAGTAGCTGAGACTACAGGTATGCATCAGCACACCTGGCTAATTTTTGTATTTTTTGTAGAGATAGGGGTCTCACAATGTTGCCCAGGCTGGTCTCGAACTCCTGAGTTCAAGCAGTTGTCCACCTCGCCCTCCCAAAGTGCTGGGATTACAGGGGTGAGCCACTGCACCCGGACCTGCTGTGGCTGTGACGCCAACCATGGAAGTTATACACTGTCACTTCCACAGTATTCTCTGGCTTACTGCCAGCCATGACTCAATGGGAGGCAGTTACGCACAAGTGTGGATGCCAGGAGGCCAGAATCATCGAGTGCTATCTTGGAAGCTGACTACCACAGGACCCTGAGGTAGCTGTGTTCAGATCCCCCTTCTACTACTCAAGAGTTGTGTGGTCTAGAGCAAGTGATTTCATTTGAATCCCAGTTTCCTCCCATATTTAAAAAAATAAAATAATACCTTCTGAATAATGCTCATTAAGATACAAATCATGGATTCTAAATAGCTTTTTATAAAAGTCTTTGTGATCAGTGTTTTTTAAGATTTGGAATGTTGGCCATTTGGAATTTCTTTTGAGAATGAAAGATAATGTCTAAAAACATACTCTCTGGCAGTTTATAAAAGACTTAAGATGTGGTAGCTGTTGTTTGTATTATTAAACTATGAAGCTTTGAATCTGAACTGTGTGTAAGCATGTAAACAAAGATAAACACATTAACATTCTTTTAGCAAAAGTCTTAGTCACGCAGCTTCTTTCACTTTATTTATTTATTTTTAGACATAAGTTCTTATGCTGTCACCCAGGCTGGAATGCAGTGGTGCAATCATAGCTCATTGCAGCCTTGAACTCCTGGCTCAAATGATCCTCCTACCTTAGCTTTCCAGAGTCGTGGGATTACGGGTGTGAGCCACTGTGCCTGGCCGATTTTTAAATTTTGTATAGAAATGGAGCCTTGCTACGTTGCCCAGGCTGGTCTTGCATGCCTGGCATCAAGCAGTCCTCCTGCCGCAGCCTCCCAAAGTGCTAGGGTGAGCCATTGTACCTGGCTGCCATTAGAATCCGGGTTTTCTAAATTTAAATTTAAAATTTTTTTGAAGAGACAGTTTCGCTGTGTTGCCCAGGCTGATCTCGAACTCCTGGGCTCAGGCAATCCTGCCTTGGCATCCCAAAGTGCTGGGATTACAGGCATGAGCCACTGTACCCGGCCTAGAATCTATACATGTTTTTATTTATGTTTTCCTTTCCTGAAAGGGGAAAGCCAGTCCCTGAATTAGCAAAAACGAAATTCCTCATCTAGTCTTCGGTAATACCCCAAATAAGAAGTATGTAATTTGAGGTCTGCTGGGCTGTGCCGCAAGGAGGTCGAGAGACATTGTTGATGAGTTTAGCACGTCTGTAGAGTGGACGTGAAGGATCACCTCACTGCATCACCGCCGCTTTATAGAGGTTTTAGAGAACGCTCACTTGTGAAAGTAGTTTTGGAATGCATGAATCAGCACTCTTTGAATTGACTGGAGTAGTCAAGAAAAGTTTTGGTTTTGAAGTGATCATTGTGTGGGATCATGTTACTGTTTTACTGGAATTGATGATTAGTGTGGCTATAAGAAACCTGGTGTTTTTGCCTCATTTTTTTTCCCAGCCTCCTGTGCTTCCCTCTTCCCCCATCAGTCCCCCTCTCCCAGGCTGTCTAGGTGACCTTCCTACAACAAGCCACAGAGGCTTCCTCTGTTACATCTTCCCGTCTGCCACTGCCCCAGCCTTCCACCAAGTCCCTCTCTGCTCTGATATTCACCCAGTCCCTGCCTACCTCCATCCAGAAGCCTTCCCTGAAGCTAACATCTCTTCCTGGGTGCCATCGTGGACCCTCCGTGCTTTTACTGGCGTGTTTACTCTCTTCTCCACTTACTTTGCTCATTTGAGCACTAACATTTATTGAACATTTGAAGTCCTAGGCTGAGATCTAACAGCTCAACTACCGTGATTTTTATCCTCATTTTACATAAGAGGGAAATGGAGGCTCAGAGAGGTTAAGTGTGTTGCCTAAGGTCATACAGCTTATAATTGGCAGAGCAGAGGTAGAAGCTCAGGAAGTTTTTCCTCACATAGAGCAACTTCTACTTAAGTATTTTACACATCTGCATTCCTAATGCCTGGCAAAGTGCCAGGAACATAGTAGGTGCTCAATAAATATTTGTTGAAGATGAACTCTGTTAAGCAGTAAACTTTATCACAAATCATTTCTGTGCATTTCTTTATAAAATGTAGCCTCCCTTGGCCTTCTGCAGGATGAGGTTCTGAGTTACTGCTCTTCCTTGACCCTCCGGTGGCTGAGGGGTCACTTACCACTTCTTTTGTGATTACACTGTTAGTTTGTGGCTTAAAAGATGAGCATGTTGGCTTAAAATTCTATGCATGATGTATACTTACATGCCCTGAGAAAAGGCTGTTACTTATGGTTTTCTTTGCATGAGATTAATGCAGGTGGTTTTTATTTTCCACTTTGAACTTTTCTGTTTTGTTTGTATGAATTTTTATTACTTTTGTAATTACCAAGCCATGTTACTTACAAGGAGAAGAGTAAACTATTTTTTTCAGAGTGCATGAAAAGGAAAACCTTAAATTTTTTCCCCCTGTGGATTAAGCTAAGCCTGCCACACATGTAAAAAGTCATGGGAGACATACTTTGGATTGCAGATCTGCCCCTGCCCTACTACTGAAACCGTTTACTCCAAGGTCCTTTTCTTATTCCAGTGTGTCAGAGGCACATAACAAAGGAAGACAGGTGTGCATGACACTTGAGCGAGAGGCGGTCTTCTGGGGGAGATGGTTATTCCAAGGAGTGTGTTTGTAGTTGAGAAGTTCAAGGTTGTCCAGGTGAGTGGGATGCTTTGGTTTTGGAGGTAGAGTAATGCATTAATATAAACTCAGGCTCTAGGTAGCATATGAGAATAGTAACTCCAAAGTCACACAAACCCCAAAGTGTGAGTTTGAGGTCAGGCCCAGAGCCTTTGGCAGGGGACCAGGGACAGTTGCTTTTCTCAGGATTATAGGTAATTTAGCCAGGACTGCAGGGGCTAAGAGACTGTCTGGTGGTTTGATTCTTTCTTTTTAAAAAATGGCATGCTTCACTGTTAGGAAAGAAAATTCTGAGGGTGGCAGAGTTGGTTTTCACTTCGTCTGTGTCATGCTGTTTGTGGCCGCACCCGCCTGTTCACCTGGAGGAGCCAGCAGGACGGGCATTGTCCTAGCTCTGTTCCTCGCTTTCCCTGGCCTAATTTTGGTCCAGGAAGATTCATTGGTTATAAAAATTGAGGAGAAAGAATAAGAAAAGTCTGTCTTCAAGGTAGAGAAATCCCAGTGATCTGTCAAAACCCATTTCCTGAAAATTGAAAGTCCACCGCGTGAACTGGCATGGCAAAGAGCGCGTAGGGAACGCTTTGTGGCCCATCCTCGGAATCGTGCTACTTGATGGGGTGCTATTCCCATGGCCGATTTTGTGCTAGTATCCTGCTAGGCACTGTGCTCAGCGTGTTGCAAAGATTTTTACTCGACCCTTCAGTGAGGAAGGTATTCATTTGACAGGAGAGGAAGCTGAGGCTTAGACTATATGGTGTTATGCCCAGTGTCACACAGCTAATAAGCAAAATCAGGTTTTCCCAGAGTCCACACTATTGGAGGCACAGTGTGGGGTCTTCTTGTGGTACAGGTGTCCCTGAGTATGCCAGATGAGGGTAACAGGAGATACCCAAGATCAGGGTCAGACCCAGTCTTTATTGACAATTTTATTGCTTTGTTCATTGTGGATTTTTTTAATTGTGGATTTTTTTTTTTGAGGCAGAGTCTTGCTCTTGTTGCCAGGCTGGAGTGCAATGGTGCGATCTTGGCTCACCCTAACCTCTGCCTCCCAGGTTCAAGCGATTCTCCTGTCTCAGCCTCCGAGTAGCTGGGATTACAAGCATGCGTCACCATGCCTGGCTAATTGTGTATTTTTAGTAGAGATGAGGTTCCTCCATGTTGGTCAGGCTGGTCTGGAACTCCTGACCTCAGGTGATCCGCCCGCCTCGGCCTCCCAAAGTGCTGGGATTACAGGCATGAGTCACTGTGTCTGGCCTACTTATGATTTTAAAGAATATTCATTACACATGACTATCTTAAAATTATGGAGTGTCTGGCACCCCCTTAAATTTTGCACCCAAGGTGAGTGCCTCACTGGCCTCACCCCAGTGCCAAGTAGTGAGCAGTTGTGGAGTGGGAGGATGAAAATCCAGTCAATCACCAGACGATTTCATCATCACTTTCTGCATTGTAGTACGATGTAGTTTTCCTTCAAAACATTTTTGGAGGTGAGTCATGGTCTTAAAGATGGACTTTAGCATCACCTTTGAGTATACTGATCTGTGATACACATTTGTTGGTACCAGGGGTTGCTTGCAGCATTTCACCTTTGAGAAATCAAAGCCCAGGTCCAGTGAAAGCCTGTGAGAGTCACTGTGCCCGGGAAACCGTTCGTTTGGAGCTGGGTAATGGCGGTGAGGGAAGAAGGGGTTCTATTTTTAAATTGAAGTCACATCATAAAGGAGCTGAGAAGTTAAGCCTCCTTTGAGTGCCTATGCCAGCACTCTGGCAGGTGTGTGCTGTAGGCATGATGGTGGGGCCTGGGCCCCTGCCTGGCGCTGGGCAGTGGCTGTCCCCTTTCCCTGCATTGCTCTAGGATGACTTGGGTAGACCAGCTGTCCACAGATTGTAAAGCTAGCCTAATGTATTTCACATGGCAATGGGCTGTGTTTCACTGAGGCTTTAAAAAAAATTTAAACATAATCTCGTTTCTTCAAAAGCTTTTTTCCTTCTTTTTGTTAATTTTGAAAATAAATAGTCATTGTAGAAACGTTGAAAGTGAAGAAAAGTAGTCAGAATACAAACACACAGACACCTGTTGTTAATGACTACTACTCCAGCACACACAGATTGCTTTTGTCATACTTGCATTATTTTTAAAAAAATGTTTTTGAGTCTTGCTCTGTAGCCTAGGCTGGAGTGCAGTGGCATAAGCTTGGCTTACTGCAACCTCCACTTCCTGGGTTCAAGCGATCCTCCTGCCGCAGCCTCCGGAGTAGCTGGGATTATAGGTGCATACCACCACACCTGGCTAATTTCTTTCTTTCTTTTTTTTTTTTTTGGTATTTTTAGTAGAGGCAGATTTTCGCCATGTTGGCTAGGCTGGTCTCGAATTCCTGACCTCAGATGATCCACCTGACTTGGCCTCCCAAAATGCCGGGAGTACAGGAGTGAGTCACTGCGCCTGGCTTATATTTGTCTTGTTTTCTTTCCTTAAGTTTTAAAAAATGGACTTTATTATTTATAGCAGTTTTAGGTTCTCAGCAAAATGGAGCAGAAGCTAGAATTCCCCTGTGCCCTCCCCCCGAACCTCCCCTACTATCAACATCCCACAATTTCCTTAATTTTTACATTTTTAAGAATGCTCTATTTTTTCCATGTTGATAATATATTATACATATGTTTTGCGAATTTCTTTCCCCTCCATTATCTTGCCTCAATCATCTTTTTTTTCTTTTTTTTTTTTTTTTTGGAGGTGGAGTTTTGCTCTTATTGCCCAGGCTGGAGTGCAATGGTGCGATCTCCGCTCACTGCAACCTCCGCCTCCCAGGTTCAAGCGATTCTCCTGCCTTAATCTCCTGAGTAGCTGGGATTACAGGCACATGGCACACGGCACATGGCACACTCCACCACGCCTGGCTAATTTTTGTATTTTTAGTAGAGACGAGGTTTCACCATGTTGGTCAGGCTGGTCTTGAACTCCTGACCTCGTGATCTGCCCACCTCAGCCTCCCAAAGTGCTGGGATTACAGGCACGAGCCACCGTGCCCGGCCGCTTCAGTAATTTTTAAGTGAACATGATTGAGGTCAAAGGTCTCTTGAGGTCATTTCCTGTTGACCTTTCTCTGGGGAATGTGGCTGAGTTAACATGATGGGAAGGGGGTTCCCAGATGTCCTTCAAGCTCTTGTATATGTATTATGTGATGATTTCCCGGAATGTGTGTAGAAGGCTTTAGGGACTATGAAGTCTCTACCTTCTTGTCTCTTTTTCTCTTTCTTTCCCTCCCTCCCTCCCTCCATCCTTCCTACCTTCTTTCTTTCTCCCTTTTTTTTCCGAAGCAGGGTCTCATTCTGTCCCCAGAGCTGGAGTACAGTGGTTTGATCGTAGCTCATTGCAGTCTCAACCACCTAGGCCCAAGTGATCCTCCCACCTCAGCCTCCCAAATAGCTGGGACTACAGGTGTAGGCTGCCACTTTTGGCCAATTTTTGGAATTTCTTTGTAGAGACGGGGGTCTTGCTGTCTTCCCCAGGCAGGTCTCAAAATGACCTCAAGCAGTCCTCTCCTCTGAGCCTCCCAAAGTGCTGGATTCCAGGCCAGCCGCTGTGCCTGCCTGTTCCTGTCTCTTTTATCATTTGCCTTTTTCCTCACTGGCCCTTGAGGGAGGGCGTTTGGAATTCACTTTCTATTAAAAGTGTTCTTCATGGGTTAGAAAACAAATGTAGCGGGAATGTTTCCAGAAAAGTCTTAAATGTCAGGGAAATCACCTAAGTGAGATGAATCCGTTAATACTCCTGTTTGCCATGCCTGCGTACAAGTGTGGGGTTTCAAAATGGCATAGGACAGATTGCCAGGGTGGTGGGTACACAAGAACTGATGAGGTCTGCCTTCTCAGTGATGTGCGGAGGAGAATCTTTTCCTTGTGTACCAACAGTTTTGGCTTATTTTATTCCTTCTGTGCAGCTATTCCTAGCTCAGGGCATGGCCTGTAGTAGGTGTTCATTAAATCTTTGTTGAAGAAATCCCTCTTGGGGTTTCTGGATAAACTTTCTTTGAACCTCTCAAACTTGGGCTGACCTCACCAGCTGTTTGGCCCCCATGGTCTATAAAAGCCTTGAATTTATAAGATCTTAGGCTTCAGACACTGTTTATCTACTTTACCCATCCTTTGACTTCTAGATTGTTTCTTTCTCACATCCAGGCTTGTTGGCTTCTGGTGGAGTTAGAAGTGCTCTAACAATGTTCTAGGAATGACTGAGGCGCCTTGCAAGTCAGGAGCTACAAGATCTTAAAAACAAATACCCACTTAGGTTGCTTGTGAGGTTGCGGAGAATAGGGAACCTTATGCACTGTTGGTGAGAGTGTGAATTAGTTAAATCGTTGTGGAAAGCGGTGTGGCGATTCCTCAGACAGCAAAATACAGAACTGCCATTCTACTGAGCAATCTCATTACTGGGTATATACCCCCTAAAATATAAATCATTCTGCCATAAGGACATATGCACGTGAATGTTCATTGCAGCACTATTCACAATAGCAAGCACTTGGAAGCAATCTAAATTCCCACCAATGACAGATTGCATAAAGAAAATGTGGTATGTGGCCAGGCGCAGTGGCTCACACCTGTACTCCCAGCACTTTGGGAGGCCGAGGTGGGCAGATCACCTGAGGTCAGGAATTCGAGACCAACCTGACCAACATGGAGAAACCCTGTCTCTACTAAAAATTCAAAATTAGTTGGGTTTGGTGGCGGATGCCTATAATCCCAGCTACTTGGGAGGCTGAGCAGAATTGCTTGAACCCGGCAGGCGGAGGTGGCAGTGAGCTGAGATTGCACCATTACACTCCAGTCTGGGCAACGAGTGAAACTGTCTCAAAAAAAAAAAAAAAAGGAAAATGTGTTACATATATACTGTGGAATACTGTGTAACCATAAAAGAAGAACAAAATCATGGTCTTTGCAGGAACTTGGATGGAACTAGAAACCATTATCCTTAGCAAAGTAAAGGAGGAACAGAAAAGCAAATGCTGCATGTTGTCACTTATAAGTGGGAGCTAAACGATGAGAACTCATGGACACATAGAGGGGAACAACACACACTGGGCCCTACTTGAGATGGAGGGTGGCAGGAGGGAGAGGATCAGAAAAAATAACTATTGGGTACTAGGCTTAGTACCTGGATGATGAAATAGTCTGTACAACAAACCTCTGTGACATAAGTTTACCTGTGTAACAAACCTGCACATGTACCCTGAACTTAAAAGTTAACGAGTGAAAAAACAAAAATCTGCCCCCCTCCGAATCCCAAATACCCAATTAGGAAAAACAAATACTTATTTGTTTGTGGGGTTTTTTTTGAGATGAGATCTCACTATGTCACCCAAGCTGGAGTGCAGTGGCATGATCTAGGTTCACGGCAACGTCTGCCTCCCAGATTCAAGTAATCAAAAATACTTACTTGGTAGTATGATACCATACATTAGTGGCTTATACATTAAACTAAGGATGACCTTTTCTTTCTTTCTTTTTTTTTTTTTTTTGAGACGGAGTTATGCTCTTGTCGCCCAGGCTAGAGTGTAATGGTGTGATCTTGGTTGACTGCAGCCTCTGCCTCCTGGGTTCAGGCGATTCTCTTGCCTTAGCCTCCTGAGTAGCTGTGATCACAGGTGCCTGCCACCATGCCTGGCTAATTTTTGAATTTTTAGTAGAGACGTGGTTTCACCACATTGGCCAGGCTGGTCTCGAACTCCTCACCTCAGGTGATCCACAAGCCTCAGCCTCCCAAAGTGGTGGGATTACAAGCATGAGCCACCGTGCCCGGCCAGCATGACCTTTTCTAAACACTTAACGATTATCCTTCTTTAGCTTAATTCTAATTGCCGGATCGCTTGACTGTACCTCCGTAAATAATCCTTTTGGCATTAACTCCTTTGAATGCCTTACTTTTAATGAACAGTTTACCTAAAAGCATCCAAGATTGTGCAGGAAAAAAAGGACAGAAAGTTCCAGGAAATTGGCATATGGATAGTTTGCCTCCATTTGTATTTGTTGATTTGCGGGCCACGGAGGTCTGTTTTGGGGGTGTGGCATTTATTTTCACCATATGGCGGGTGACAGAACATCTGGATTCTGTTTACCTGACATCCACAGGGCAGCATTTCAGGGACTCCTGTTTTGAGAATGTGGGAAAGGACATTTTAGTTCTAGTCTGAAAGAGTCAGAGAGTCTGGGTTGCTCTTGGCGGGTTTGTGCTCAAGTCTTTTAATTCTTCCTAATTGAATCCCTTGGCTTAAGATTCTTTTGATTTGTATTTGATTAAACAACAAAGCAACACATCTGTGGCCTTCATTTGTATGCATTTTTACCTACTGCTGTGAACCCAATGAGAGGTGTCTTTCAGAGAACTTAGATTTTTGTTTAATACAAAACAAGCTGATGTTCTTAATTGTTTTAGGAATTACATAGCGTTCTTCATTGTTGTTGTTCTGGCTCTCTCCTCTGCCATCTAATGTGTAAATATGTGTGAGAGGGTAAGATCTCCAAAATAGAGCCATGGTCTGGCAGGTCGAGAGGTTTGTCAGAATTGTCAAAAGTGGGCTGGCCTCAGTGGCTCACACCTGTAATCCCAGCACTTTCTAAGGCGGAGGCAGGTGCTCACTTGAGGTCAGGAGTTTGAGACCAGCCTGGCCAACATGGTGAAATCCCGTCTCACTAAAAATGCAAAAATTAGCTGAGCCTGGTGGCGGGAACCTGTAATCCCAGCTACTCTGGAGGCTGAATCGGGAGGATCGCTGGAACCCAGGAGGTGGACATTGCAGTGAGCCAAGATTGTGCCACTGCACCCCAGCCTGGGTAACACAGCGAGACTCTGTCTCAAAAAAAGATAATTGTCCGAAGTGAATGATGTGATGATTGCTTTGTTGGTTTCATTCTTCTTTATCCTTTAAATAATTTAAAATTATACTGTAACTTGGCATATTATGCTGATATTAAAAGAAATGAAACAGTTTTTGAGGAGAAACATTGGTGTTTCAAGGCAGATTGTAACTGTTGAAGTAATAGATATTGTGAGTGCTCTTCTGTGCCCAGAGATGGACATGCCTTGATTTTTAAACCCCACTGATTCAGAATTCAGGACAGTTTGACCTTTGTCAGTCTGAAGTTTTAACAGAAGGCTGTGGGAAAATGTTAAACAAATAATGAAGAAAAGAGGCTTTTCCCAACACTTTTAGCAGCATTAGTAATTATTTCCTATTAAAACAAACCTAGTAAGACTTTAATATGATAATCTTTCGTCATTTAAAAAAAACCCTTCCAGAAGCTTTTTTTTTTTTTTTTTTTTTTTAAATTGAGACAGAGGCTTGCTCGGTCACCCAGGCTGGAGTGCAGTGGCATGATCTCGGCACACCACAACCTCTGCCTGCCAGGTTCAAGCAGTTCTCCTGCCTCAGCCTCCCAAGTAGCTGGGACTACAGGCACACATCGCCACCACACCTGGCTATTTCTTTTGTATTTTTAGTAGAGATGGGGTTTTGCCATGTTGGCCAGGCTGATCTCGAACTCTTGACCTCAGGTGATCCGCCTGCCTCTGCCTCCCAAAGTGCTGGGATTATAGACGTGAGCCACCTGGCCGGGCCCAGAAGTATTTTATGCGTAGGCATTTAACATAAATGGTAGCATACCCTAAATATGGTGGTGTGCCTGTTCTCCTCAGTTTAGTGCACTCTGAAGATGGTTTCATATTAGTACATAGAGATTGGTCTCATTCTTTTTATTGGCCTATAAACAGAGGAGTACCACTAAATCATCTGTAAAATTTTCCCTATTGATAGACATCTGGGTTGTTCTGAATATTGTGCTGATCTAAATGATGCTGCTCTGAAGATCGTTGATACCTAAAGTATAAAATCCTAGGAGTAGGATCAGTGGTCAAAGGGTGTATTTGTTTTTAATATGCATAGATAATGATATATTGCCCTTCACGGTTTACAACCTTATAACCGTTCATTCGTTTTATGAACTTGTACATAGTGCTTAATTTGTGCTAGAAACTATATAAAATGTTTTACAAATACTGTTTAATTCTCAAAGCTACCTATAAGGGAGAGGTATTACCATGATCACAGTTTTGCTGAAGAGGAAACTGAGGGAGGAGAGATTAAGTAATTTGCCTAAGGTTTGCCACCAGTAAGTAGTAGAGCAAAGATCTGAACCCACGCAGTCTGGATCTGCTGTTGCCTCTTAATTACTGTGCTTAGACCATTTTTCCCACGCCTGAAACCCACAGTGGTGGCATATATTTTCACCTGCCCTAATCTGTCAGTGTGATGCCAATTTATCTTGCCTTTTTTTTTTTAGTCAGGGTCTCACTTTGTCACTCTGGCTGGAGTGCAGTGTCGTGATCATGGTTCACTGCAGCTTTGACCTCCTTGGGTGCAGGGGATCCTCCCACCTCAGCTTCCTGAGAAGCCGCCTGGCTAATTTTTTTGTATTTTTAGTAGAAATCGGGTTTTGGCATGTTGCCCAGGCTTACCGTGAACTCCTGGGCTCAGGCAATGCTCCTGCCTCGGCCTTCCAAAGTTCTGAGATTACAGGCATGTGCCACCATGCCTGGCCCAGTTTTTCTTAATTGTCATTTTGCACTTGTCTTACTACTCATTGTGGTTGAATACATTTTCAAATGTTGACAAGTCGACAAGCCATTTGTATTTTCTTGACCATCCTTCTCCTGTTCCTGTCCCTTGCCCAGTTTTCCATGAGGTTGCAAATATTTTTCTTACTGATTTATAGGACTTCCTTTATATATGTAGAATTCTTGATTTATAGGATTTCCTTTGTATAGGGAGAAAATCAGCCCTTTGTAATATGTAATTCAAGTACTTTTTCCTACATTGTAGTTTGCTTTGGCTTTGCACTTTTTTAGGTTTTTTTTTTTTTTTTTTTTTTTTTTTTTTTTTTTTTTTTTTTTTTTTTTTTTTTTTTTTTTTTTTTTTTTTTTTTTTTTTTTTTTTTTTTTTTTTTTTTTTTTTTTTTTTTTTTTTTTTTTTTTTTTTTTTTTTTTTTTTTTTTTTTTTTTTTTTTTCTCTTTTCCCCTTAGGGCCTGTAGCATTTAGATCATGCTTAGAGAGATCTGCAATTTGAGAAGGTTTTTTTTTTTTTCTGAAACAGAGTCTCATTCTATCACCCGGGCTGGAGTGCAGTGGCGTGATCTTGGCTCACTGCAGCCCCCTCCTGGGTTCAAGGTATTCTCCTGCCTCAGTCTCCCGAGTGGCTGGGATTATAGGTATCCACCACCACATCTGACTGATTT
This sequence comes from Plecturocebus donacophilus, assembly GCA_004027715.1. NCBI lineage: Eukaryota > Metazoa > Chordata > Mammalia > Primates > Pitheciidae > Plecturocebus > Plecturocebus donacophilus. The sequence goes on along the minus strand of PVKP010009256.1, from coordinate 22,907 downwards.
TTGTATTTTTAGTGGAGACAGGGTTTCACCATGTTGGCTGGGCTGGTCTCGAACTCCTGACCTCAAGTGATCCATCCACCTCAGCCTCCCAAAGTGCTCGGATTATAGGCATGAGCCACCACGCCTGGCTGCAATCAGTTTTTAAAGATCTTATATTTTCTTCTAGAACTTTATGGTTCGTTTAAAAAAATCTACATTGACTTGTGTAATACTGAGATCTAACTTCATCTTTCTAATAATAATCAGTAGTAATGATGCACAGCTATACAATAAAGAGCCTTCCAATAGATTAGATTTGGCGCCATGCGGTTGTAATAGACTCTGCTATGACTACTGACAGCTGAACTGCATCAGGAGCTTTGTGGCTTATGTATATACCATAAATAATTTTCTTTTGTTGTCCAATTTTGTTTTCCCTGGTGTTAGTAGTTATCTTGCTTTTCCTTTGCTTCAGTTTTCATGTCCTTATCTAATTAATTCTGAAACTCTCACTTGTTGTCTAAATCTCCTTTTAGTCTGTTCAAATTAATCAGATCATTAGATATCCTGTTTCATCCCTGAGAGACCCTTGTCCAGAAGTCTTCAGACGGACCAGGTTTCTCTCTGGACTGGTCAGTGTCCTGGGGTCTCCCCCTGCTGTATTCTTGGAGGGGGTTCCCCTTGCCGATATTACCTGATGTAGGCTGTCTGTCCTGGACAGCTTCAGGGATCTCTCCATGACCCTGGTCACCCCCTTTGTGTCTCTTTCCTGAAATCTGTTTCCTGGAGGTTGTCTTCTGATTTCTGTTTTCTCCCCTTCATTCTGGTGGAGCCCTTCCCAAACTGTGTGGGGTGATAAATGCTTTGAGACCTTGTGGACTTGACAGAAGATCAGAAAACAGGGTCATGAGCTGAGAGGCTGTTTAAGAAGTAGTTGAGGCTGGGTGTGGTGGCTTACGCCTGTAATCCCAGCACTTTGGGAGGCTGAGGTAGGTGGATCATGAGGTCAGGAGTTTGAGACCAGCCTGGCCAACATAGTGAAACCCTGTCTCTACTAAAAATACAAAAAATTAACTGGGCGTGGTGGTGGGCACCTGTAATCCCAGCTACTTGGGAGGCCGAGGCAGGAGAATCGCTTGAACTCAGGCGATGGAGGTTGCAGTGAGCTGAGATCGAGCTAAAGCACTCCAGCCCAGGCAACAGTGTGAGACTCTGTCTCAAAAAAAAAAAAAAAAAAAAAAAAAGTAGTTGAAATGTTCAGGTGTCCTGTACTTCCTGCTGCAGGCAGAGGGATCAGCCGTCAATCCCTATTGCACTCACCCAGTGTGGTTCGCAGTGCAGTCTTTGTTTAACTCTGTTGGCGTGTACGTTATTATGACTGTATGGACTTGTTCACTGCTGAGCCAGATAATGCCCTATGAGGATTTTCTTCCAAAACTGTGTTTTTGTTATTGTTGAGATAATTCGTCTTTTAAACTTTGCGATTTTTCCATGTATTCATTGCTAATAACCTCAAGCGACCTATCAGTTGTCTTTCAATTAATTTGTACTATCTCCAAGCCATATATAGCCACTCAGTTCCCCCATCATCCTTTTTCCTGGGGCCTCACCTTCTGTAGCGCCCCCATCCTTCAGCTTCAGTCTGAATGGGTTGTACTCTAGGCCTAGTTCACAACCATCATTCAGGGACTCTCCTCTACTCTTCTCCTTTCTTGGACACACTCTTTTCTGGATTCTGTATCATCTCATTTCGTGGTTTATTGCATTGTTTTGGCAGAAGACATACACCAGTAGCTTTCTCAGAAAGGTACAAGGAGCTATATTTCTTTTGAACCTTTAACATAGAAAAATATCTTTGCTGGGTGCAATGGTACATGCTTGTAACTCCAGCTCCTTGGAAGGCTGAGGTGGGAGGATTGCTTGAGCCAGGAGGTCAAGACCAGCCTGGGAAACATGGCAAGACCTTCTCTCGTCTCCTGAAAGAACAACAACAACAACAACAAAACTTTAAGGCATGCTTAGATTTCCTTGATTATTTTACTACACACAGAGGTAAAAATGGAAACGATTATCCTTGAAATTTTGAAGACGTTGCTCCGTTGTCTTCTAATATATTTTGTGTATGATTTAATTTTTTCTTTTTCTCCCTGGAACATTTTAGAATATTCTCTTAAGATGATTTTAAAGTTCATAACTTCTGTCATGTATCTCGGTGTAGATCCTTTTAAAATTATTCTGGGCATTTTGCTTTCTCCATTTAGTCTGGAGACCATTGTCTGAGCCATTTCCTAAGTTTTTAAAAAATAATTTAATTCTTTAAAAAATATTTCCTATTGTTTATTAGGGCTTTAGGAAGATTCTCTACTTTCCTACCTTTAAAATTTTCCATCTAGTTATGTTTTGCTTTACTTTCTATGAGATCTCTTCAAATTAATCTTTCAACTAACTACAGAAATAAAACTTTCAATTATCCTAATGGTTAATTTGGGGCTGCTATTGGACTTTTTTCATAGCATCTCTTCTTGTGTTTTGGAAGAGATTCTTATTCTCTCAGGGAATAGATTTTAAAACGTTTTCTTCTCCCTAGAATGTCTGCATTTTTTTTTTTTTTAGAGTCTTACTCTGTCATGTGCAGTGGTGTGATCTTGGATCATTGCAACCTCCGCCTCCTGTGTTCAAGCAATTCTCTCACCTCAGCCTCCCAAGTAGCTAGGATTACAGGCATGCACCACCACGCCTGGCTAATTTTTGTAGTTTTAGTAGAGACAGGGTTTTACCATGTTGGCCAGGCTGATCTTGAACTTCTGGCTTTAAGTAATCCACACGCCTCAGCCTCCCAAAGTGCTGGGATTACAGGTGTGAGCCTCCCAGCCTGGCCATCTATCTACGTGTTTGTAGAAGGCTTTTTTCCCTCATCTTTGTTTTGGATCTGACTTTCACTTTGCAGGCTTTCCTTGAATGTTTACTGATCCTTGGCTGATCTAAGACACTTAAAATTGGGTTAGAATTTTTGTGCACATCGATAGTGCCTGTCAATTATTGATTTTTCTTTAAAATGATGAAGCAGCAACTGGTCTTTTTTTGTCAAGGGAAACCGTCAAATATCAGTATATGTGCTCATTGAGATTCTCCTGAGGATAATTCCACCAGCCCTGCCTGGGAGAAACCTGGATAAGCGCTTCAGGAAGCCGGATGGAGGAAGGGGACAGTGGGGTTCCCTGGTACAGTAAGTAGACGGATTCTTCCTGAGTTCCCACCTCCTCGTGCCTCATTTTCAGCCCTGAATTACACACAGACCCTCTTTATCATTGTGCCTGGTGTATGTGAGTTTCTAACCTTCCTGGTTCAATGTCCTTGGGTAATATACTTCTTTGGGGGTTGGGGCAGGTGGTAGTAGGAGAGGGTCCCTGAATGCAAAGGTCTAGCCTCTTCGTATAATGACTCGCATCCTCTGTTGCCCACACCTTTCCCCCTCCCCTTCAGCATGAGCCTCTTGGGCTTTGGACTACTTTGTTGGAATTCTCTGAGCATCACTTATGATACAAATCATTACAGACCCCTCTTGATTTCCATCGCCCAAACACCAGTATAATCTCTCATCTGCTCTTGTTCCTGCTGCTGCTGTGTGTGTGTGTGTGTGTGTGTGTGTATGTATGTATGTATATATATATATGTATATATGTGTATGTATATATTAGGTCCTCTTAAAATAAATGTTTACTGTAATTTTTATAGGATTTTTGGTGTGGAAACAGGCATGTGGTTAATCTGCCATGTTTAACTGTAAGTCCATTTTATTTTACCAAGGTATAAAATAAGACAGTTTAAAAACTTACTGTAATGGCAGTAATCATACCAGAGCTACACTGTTAAACAATTATGCAAAATTTTTATTTTCTAAGGGTGCAGAATCAGTCAGATATTCATGGATTAGTCTAATTTATATGATTTCCTTAAAACCTCCTTCCCCCATAACGAGATAGACTCTGAACTGGCATGAGAGTGTGAATGACGTTTTTGAGTTGACCATTCAGACTTGTGCCCCTGCATGTATCTGCACACAGGCTTGGTCACATTTCTAGATCTCATTTTCTTCCTTATTCCACAGAAAATCAAATTCAGCCTAAGGTTTGGTTTTGTTTTGCGTTAAATCTCTGCAGATGTTGCGCCCTGAGGGTGTCTGGCAGCCTCCTATCAGTGCAGCAGTTCTCTTCTGGATGGTAACAAAGAGAAGATGTCCCTGACATGCAGGGCCATGCATGGAAGTCCGGCTGTTCTTTTTTCTGCGCTCTGCTGTTTGTTGGGCAGGGTAGGAAAATGTCTGAGAATTCTAGTTCTGATTAGCCGTGAATGAGACTTTTCTCAGTGGGAGTCCTCCAGACACCAGGGTGTGGAGACTGACTTCATTTCTGCTGCTTAGGGAGATCTCAGTGGCCACTGGCACAGAGTGCTTGGAAGGCAGGAGAAACTGGCAGGATCAGCAGGGCTCTGAAAATAGGGCGTCATGGGGGTTGGCACTGGGGCCAGGGCCGGTCTCCGTCAGTGCCACTGAGCAGTTATGTGACCAGCTAGGTTTCTGGTCTCCTTGACCCCCTTGGAATTTCCCCATGACCTCACCTCCCCAGGGGTTGTAGCCAAAAAAAATGAAAATCACAGAGCTGCCTCAAGCACAGCACCATTAAAATATATGAAACGAACAGTTCCTTAACATTCAACAGACAGGAGCAGAGAAAAGTTGCCTGTTAGACCTTAACCTGCCCACTTCCTGGTTTCTTTTAGACCTTGAGAAAGTGATAGTTTCCATATTTATTTTTTTGTAAGTGGAAAAGCTGGAGAGAGAAGGAAGTGAGCTAATAACCAGCTTTTCAAGAGTGCTGACGTCTGCATTTCTTAGTACAGGATTTTGCCAGGTCCTTGACATTCATTTAAAGAAAAAAAGAATTCTTTCTCCTTGAACATCTGTGCAAATCAATGGGGGTGGGAGTCTGGAGCCCGAGGAGATGTGAGATAACTTAGCACATTTCCTGAAAGCTAGGATGAGAGACAGCAGATTCACGCTATTGTACTGCACTGGCAACAACCCAATAGCAAAGGCAGACCAATGAAATGTGCCAAAAAGATGCATTCACAGTGTGGTGTAATCACATTTTGAAAAATGTGCAGCAGATAAGTAGGGAAATACACATTCTGGTTGCTTCATAAATAAAAGTAGTTAAGGATGTCTGTCTTTCTCATGTTTTTAGCTCCAGCATTGGATATGTACTTCAAAAAATTCACTGCATCAGTTTGGCATAGAGATCTTTTCAAATTCAGCCTCATTTCAGTGCATTTCAGCCTTCTACATAGCTCTCAGCCAGGAAATCTCAGGTTTAATTAGGTCATTTGTTCTTGAGAGTTCTGTCCTTGCAAAACAGGAGAGGAATTTTTATGGGCAGTTGGCACACAGAAAAAGGCAACAGGAAAATCTCCCTGTTTTCTTCAATTTTAGGTGGTGCTTATGAAAATTCCTTAGAAGGAATTTTGTATATTTCAAGATATTAATCAATCTGAGTACAGTGTGTTCAGGTTTTGATTTTCATGTGCTCTAGGTTTTTGCCTCTCTGCCTGGAGTCTTTGGAATCCTAGGGGGTTTGTGACCCCGGAGTGCAGGCCTGTGAGGCATTTTTAGGATTTCAGAAAGCCCTAACCAGAAACTCGCAGTCATGGGGAGGAGGACTGGAGCTGCCTCTGTAAGTCCATGCAAATTAATGAAAACATCAAAGCATTGTTTGGTTTTGCCAGATTTTTCTCACATTGCTCATGTTGATTCAGAAGGACTCATTACGTGTGCCTAAAGTGAACAGAAAAAAGGTCAAGTCAGTTGTTGCTTAACTGCAGCCTGCCTGATGTGTTCTTCTGACAGAAAGCATCAGGGTAGGGGTGTGATGTGGTGGGACCCGGTCCAGACAGGATAAAGTGCCAGTAACCACTGTGCTGACTTTGAAAGCCAGCTGGCCTCACACTGCTCTTCAGTTCCCCAGCAGTGTGCTGTGTAAGGTGGTGCAGTGCTGATGGGGAACTGCCCTCATCCCTGTTCTCTGCTATTTCAGCAGAAGACTGAGAGATTGCTCCAGCGCTGTGACCTTGGAGTGTGGTGATGAGAAGGACTCAGCTCCCAGGGAATGTGTGCACTCCCTGCAGTCCTGCTTGCTTCTTTCCTTCCAACTCCAGAATGTTTGTTTCATATATTAATGTGAAAAATATACAGAGAAAAGACTGGAAGGAAACTGGCCAAAAACGCTAGCAGATTTTAACACTCTATGTTGGTAAACCAAATTGCCAAATTTAGCAACACATAGCAGTGATCGCCTTCCTGCTTAATTTTGCCAGTGATCGATCATGAACCTTATTCCGTCATTTTAAAAATGGAATAAGAACTATATATCTTAGTGTATATTTGGAATGTTTTCAAAAGGTTGGTGACTTGGACACTTGTTGACAAGGTTCACAGGTGTAGCTGAGTCTGGTGTCTATGGCTGGGGGGAGGTCTAAAACACACATGAATCATTGTAAAGAAACACAAGTGAGCCTTGCGAGGAAAATCCTGGAGCTGGAGCTTAGTTTCTGCTTCAGAGTGCCTGAAAGTTTCATATTTCTTCTTTTGTGCAGATTCCAAATGTTTTTGGAAGGCTTGAAAGTGAATAAAATAGCCCTTTGACAGAACTGACAAAAATGAAGGGACTTAGGGGGAGGGCCCAGTAAGTCATTGTACACAAGCTTTGTGTTGTTAGCTTTGGCAAGGACAATTCTTAGAGAAAGCTCTATGTGAAATGCCAGGATAAATGGCTCACTTTTATAGGGCACTTGAACTGTCTGCCTGATCGACTATCAAGTTGCCATTTTCTCTGCTTGAATTATATGTTTACAGCACATACTATCTGTCAGGCACTGTTCTAAATACTTTGTTTTCATTTCAAAACAACCCTGTGAGATATGTAAGAGGAAACTGAGGCACAGAGAGGTAAAGTAAGATACCCAAGGTCATGTGGCTGTAACTGGTAGAACCATGACTTGAATCCTATCTCGCTCCTGGGTCTGTGCCCTCAACCACTGCTCTGCTTGTGACTGGAACCTGGCCATGGTGGTGGGTGGGTGGATGGGTGTGGTTCAAGGTCAAAGTGAAGTGGAAAGTTTTGCTGAAGTTCGCTCTGCAGCAGGTGCTTGGGTAGCCAACTGCTAGGTTGCTTGGTTTGATTGACTTTCCACTGACTGACTTTTTATTGAGATACCTGTTGGCCATTAAAAAACAGGAAGTATGTGAGACATGGTTTCAGCCTTCAAAAAATTCACAGCCAAAGTTGAAATATGAGATAGACTTTTATGAAAATTTACATAATCTGAGTCAGTTCCTTGTAAGGAACTCAGCTGTGAGAAACTCAATGCAGATCTGCTGGTGTTGGTCTTGGGAGAGGAGTATGTTGCCATTTTAAGTGAGAGGATGTTAACATCAGCCAAACTAAATCAAATCCAAACTTAAGCGCGGATATTATTCTGTCAACTCTTCCCCTGTTTGGTTCTTAACTGACATCCCTTATTTGCTCTTTTACTAACTCTTGAACCCCATCCCCTCCCATTCCTCCCAGCCTTGGTTCTGTCATTCCTCCTATCTCAGATATCTCTTTTGTTTTAGCTTTTTTGAAAAAAAAAAAAATTAAATTGTTGTACAAAACATAAAATTTACCCTCTTAACCATTTTTAAGTGTTCACTCGTATTGATTATATACATATTGATGTGTAACAGAGCTTTATAAGTTTTTCCTCTTGCAAAGCTCAAACTCTGTGCCCATTAAACAACTCGCCACTCCTGCTCCTCCTAGCCCCTGGAAACCATCATTCTACTTTCTTTTTATGTAATTTTGACAGCCCTAGATACCTTATATTAGTGAAATCATACAATGTATTTGTCTCTTTGTGACTAGTTTCTTTCACTTAGCACAGTGTCGTCTTCAAGCTTCATTCAAGTTGTAGCATGTTATCCTTAAAAGGATCCATTTAAATCTTGAAAAGGATTCCTTCCCGTTCAGGCCGTGTGTATGTATATATGATACTGTGTTTGTCCATTCGTCCATCCATGGACACTTGGGTTGTTTACACCGCTTGGCTTTTGCGAGTAACACTGCAGTTAACATGGGGAATGCAAATCCCTCTCTGAGATCTGGGTTTCAGTTCTTTTGGTTACATACCCAGGAGTGGGATTGCAGTAGGGCTTCATGTCTAATCTTACTCAACAGGCCGCTTCTCCCCATTGTCCAGAAAGACTTGAGTCTTTCTCTTTTTTCCTAAAAAACAACAAAATGTATTTTGTGTGTGTGTGTGTGTGTGTGTCAAAAAGTAGGCTGGTTAGCATTAACACTACCATAGAAATCCAGTCTGGCCTGATCATTTATCTTCAGATGTCTAGTTGTATCTGAAAAGCTACACATACAATGAACAAAATGTATTTTTAAATGTGAGAAATTATGGGAAACCTAAGCCATGGGAATTTTACCCTCATCGGGGTCTTCCGTGAAATGGGAATTTCCCCCGCTTTCTCTATCCTGAAGCTTCTGCAGTTTCGCCATCAGCTCTTTGGCCGGGTTGAAGATGCCGCCAGTCGGCTGGTCACAGACGTAGCAGCGCGAGGTGGCTCGGAAATGCCCCAGCGCGCAGCTCTCGCAGAAATAATGCCTGCACTTGGTGACCACTGGGTTTTGGAAGGCCTGGCGACATATGAAACACTTGAATGGTATTTCCTCTTCCTTGCTTCCTACTTCATGGTTTTCGTCCTCGCAGACACCGTAGCGGCCCTCTTCCAGTTCCTGTTCAATTTGCCACCCATGTTTGTAATCGGAACGGTCGTGGAGGAATTTGCAGCTGTCCCCGAAGCCGCAGAAGCCAGTCTCCTTGTAGTCCTTGCAGATGTCGGGCTGGTAATCCCAGCGCACGGTGGCGCGCAGGTGCACCGGCACACGGATGGGGCCCTTCTTCGCCATTCCTGAGGAGGTGTTGCCCTTGGACGTGTCCTTGGGCTTCAGGTACCTTGGATAGTTGTGGATTCCCCGGTAGATCTGGTGGTGCTCCCGGCCCCACAGTGCCTCCTGGACCCGCTGGCTGCGCTTGAAGATAGCCTGTGTATCGCGCTCCTTCTCTGTGTCCTGCTCGAAGTCAGCGGTGGCCCCCATGTCCTTTGGCCCCACCAGCTTCGCCGAGCGGGTGGACCTGTACACCACGCCGAGACTCTCGAGTGCTGCCTCTTCGCCCCTCAGGTCGCCGTGAGCCGCCTTCTGCAGGCCATGGAGTCCCCGGGGCCTCGGTGCCACTCGTGAGGGCCTAACCACCACGTCACCCTCGTCCCCGCTGCTGCTGCTCCCTCCGCGCTCTGGGTCGCAGGCTGGGCGCTTTCTGAGGCCTGCAGGCCCTTTACGTCCAGGCTTTTTGAAGAGGAAGGCGCACGTCTGGTCTGCCCGGTTGGCCGTCCTTCCTGGAGAAGGTGGTGCTGCCATGTTTGAGTCTCAGGCTCCAAACAGCCGTGGCGTGCGCCGCTTTTGCGTAACCTTTACGTCCCCTTTGCGTAACCTTTACGTCCCCTTTGCGTAACCTTTACGTCCCCTTTGCGTAACCTTTACGTCCCCTTCACATCACTGCACGTGGGGCGTGGCCCCTGCCGTCCTAAAAAGCAAAACCATGTAAAAGAAAAGCTGCTTCTAGGCCGGGTGCGGTTGCTCATGCCTGTAATCCCAGCACTTTGGGAGGCAAGGCAGGCGGATCACCTGAGGTCAGCAGTTCAAGACCAGCTTGGCCAACATGCTGAAACCCCGTCTCTACTAAAAATACAAAAAGTAGCTGGGCGTTGTAGCGTGCGCTGGAAGACCCAGCTACTTGGAAGGCTGAGGCAGGAGAATCGCTTGAACCTGGGAGGCTGAGGTTGCAGTGAAAGGAGATCACACCACTGTACTCTAGCCTGGGTGACAGAGCGAGACCCTGTCTCCAAAAAAAAAAAAACTACAATTTCCCCTACCCTTCCTTCCCTTGACCTGCCCCCCTAGCCCTCAGATGGAGTCCTTGAGAGTCACCTTCACTTGCTCCTCAGCTCCCTCAGTGCACACTCATTTTTCAATAGGTTCCTAAAAGACCGGGTGGAATCAGTCCAGGTCGTAGAGAACCCGTGGTGCTCATCCTAAAACATAGGTGCTCGAAATGTGTATTTAAAAGCAACATATGCTCAGTGCAGAAAACACAAAGATACAAGCAAAAAGACACCTATAATCCCTCCCCTCAAAGATAACCACTGTCAACAGTTTTGCTTCTGTTCTTTTCATCTAGCCTTTGTTAAAAGACTGTCATATCACATTGCACCTGTGGTTGTGTAGTGGCTTTCATTTTGAAATAAAAGTAACACATGTAAACAGTTCAGAAAAAATTATCAAGCACTTATTGTAATGGAAATTAGCTGTCCCCTGGCCAGCTTCTCCACACGCCAATTCCTCATACCTAAGATAATCGTTTTCCTTTTTTTTAAAGACAGTCTTGCTCTGTTGCCCAGACCAAAGTACAGTGGCATGATTCGACTCACTGCGACCTCTGCCTCCTGGGTTCCAGCAATTTTTCCTGCCTCAGCCTCCCAAGTAGCTGGGATTACAGGCGTGTGCCACCACACCCAGCTAACTTTTGTGTTTTTAGTAGAGACAGGGTTTCACCATGTTGGCCAGGCTGGTCTGGAACTCCTGACCTCAGGTGAACCGCCCACCTCGGCCTCCCAAAGTGCTGGAATTACAGACGTCAACCACCGCACCTGCCTTCAAATATTTGTAGTCCTTTTTTTTCTCGTGCTTATCTTCAAGTTGTGAAATAATTCACTTACAGAATTTAAATGGATTCCAGTTCTTACTTAGCCGATGCATGCCATAAAATGTTATGTGCAATTTCTTTTTCAAATTTAGGTTCTCTCTCTTTACTTACTATAATGGAAGATGAGATTTAACTCACTTGTAGTGCCTGCAAAATACTGGCTGCTGTGGGAAGAGGGAGAAGTTGTATGGGTCTCTGTTCCTAGACACCAAGGCAACCTCAGGAGGAGGAAATGTGATGAATAAGCTTACAGTGTAAAGAACAATCCACTATCTGTCATTTTTCTGTTAGGATGGTACTTCTAGATTTTTCTTCAACTGTTAGAGACCATCTTTCATGTTGGAAGTTTTTCTTACATACTTGGTTATCTCCAGCTGTTTATACTTAAGAGTGAAGCATGTAAAAACTGGCTGGAATCCACTGGTATTGTGGGGCTTGTACACGGGTGGCTTCTCCCTTGGGTGATTCAGTTGGAACACATCTTTTTTCTTGGGGACCCCTAGATGTTGGTGTCCATATTACGTTTTCATGCTGCGGATAAAGACATACTTGAGACTGGGCGGTTTACAAAAGAAAGATGTTTAATGGACTTACGTTTCCATGTGGCTGGGGAGGCCACACAATCATGGTGGAAGGTGAAAGGCACGTCTCACATGGCAGCAGACGAGAATAAGAACCAAGTCAAAAGGGTTTCCTCTTATAAAACCATCAGATCTCATGAGATTTAGTCACTACCAGAGAACAGTATAGGGGAAACTGCCCCCATGATTCAACTGTCTCTGATAATTGGGTTCTTCTCACAACACAAGGGAATTATGGGAGCTACAGTTCAAGATGAGATTTGGGTGGGAATACAGCCAAATCATATCAGTGTCTGTAGGTCTTTTCTGCCGGGTTGCCGGGTTCTTGAGTTTCTACAGAGAAGACTTCTCTCGTTGTTCCACTGGGGGTGTGATCTTTGCTGCCAGAATTCTGTGATAAGAGCTGTAGAAGTGGACTGGGAAGGGAAGGCCTTATAATTTGGTGTGTAAACTTTGGCTTAATCCCTCATTTTCAGTACAGCATCTTATTCCTACCTTTGGTTATTTCTGGGCCCGTTGAGCATAGTCCTCCCAGATTCAGCCTCCACAAAAGAGATATCTCTTGCTTCTGCCAGGCTAGGGAAAGGGTAGGTGCCTGGCTGCTTGGGGTGGGATATTATGTTACATTTGCATTGCTATAAAGGAATGCCCAAGGCTAGGTAATTTATAAAGAAAAGAAGATTAATTGATTTATAGTTCTGTAGGCTATACAAGCAGCATGGTATTGGTATCTGCTTCTGGTGAGGGCCTCAGTAAGCTTCCAGTTGATCATAGTGGAAGGCAAAGGGGGAGCAGGCTGTGTCACGTGGCAAGAGTGGGAGGGGCTGTGCACTTCTACACAACCAGATTGTGAACTCGGAGCAAGATCTCACTTATCACCCAGGGAATGGTACTAAACTACTCATGAGGGATCCACCCCATGATCCAGTCACCTCCTACCAGGCCCCACCTCCAACACTGGGAATCACATTTCAACATGAGATTTGGACGGGAACCAGTGACCAAACCATATCAGATATTTTTCAGATCCTCAGCCAGTTGTCCTGTGTGCAGCCGTATCTGTTTTCAGTGGTGTTTGATTCTTGCAGTGCCTGGGATTTGTCTTGAAATTGGCGTGCTGCTGCTTGTCATCTCCCTCTGGCTTTCAGTTTCAGCCTTCTTCCAAGTTAGTTAAGATTCTTCAGTTCACTTTCTTTCTTCTAAAATATTATTGATGTTCTTGTTTTCTCTGCTGTCTCTTTCTTCTGGCTCGTTTTGTGGGAGTCTGCCTTTGTAAAATAATGTTTATCATTTTAGTGGGATTTTGGGAGGGAATGGGGTGAATGCCTGAGTGCAGTTGGCAGTGTTGAATGAGGAATGTTAGTGGGCTGGCTTCACTTGGTAAGTATTTTTCCCTATTCCTTAGTATTTCTCCATAATGTGCATTTTAATGCCTGTATGATGATCAATTGTATGATTCTATTATGCCTTATTGTCCTATTATTTTGTTGTTAGATTATGTGTTTCCTCATTTGTATGCCCTTCCCCGTCTTTACATTTGTTTTCTTAGGTTAGATTCCTAGAAACAGAATTACAGAGTTTAAGCATTTTATTTTTTATTTTTATTTTTTTGTAATGGAGTCTTGCCCTATCACCCAGGCTGGAGTTCAATGGCATGATCTTGGCTCACTGAATAAGCATTTTTAAGACTTTTTTTCTTTTGAGACAGAATTTCACTCTTGTCACTTTCTGAAAGAGTTTTATTGTAGGTAATCCACCAGGCATGCATGAGTATAGCTGTTTCATTGCAGATAGCACTTCTCCTTGCTGGTTTAGACCCACACAGGTCCACTAAGTAAATGAAAAAAATAGGATGAACCAAATGAACTTCAGTAATTCTGTCAGCTTACATGTTATGAAGTTTGGCTGTCTGAGGTTGCATCCTGCTCTGTGACCTAGAGCAAATGACTTAACTGCCCTGGATTTTAGTTTTGTCCCTGTGAAGTGGGCAATAATAGGAATAACAATAAGTGAATAGACTTAAGTTTAGATTTTTGCCTAGCAGGAATGGAGAAAGAGCAAAACCAATAAAGTTAGCAATAAGATTTTTCTTTATTATTAAAAGTGACTTGTTTGGAAAGAGGTGATACATTCACATTACAAAAAAAGTCAAACAATACAAAAAAGTACAAAGAAATGAAAAACTTCACCCTAAATCTTAACATTTAGAAATAATATTGTTAACTTATTGTTATTATTTTTTTTAAAAGAGAGTCTCACTGTCACCCAGGCTGGAGTGTAGTAGCACAGTCACAGCTCATTGTAACCTCAAACTCCGGGGCCAAACACCTGGCTGATTTTTGCAGTTTTTGTAGAGACAGCCTCGCCATATTGCCCATGCTGGTCTCAAATTCTTGGGCTCTAGTGATCCACCCGCCTTGGCCTCCCAAAGTGCTGGGATTATAGGGGTGAACCACCGTGCCGGCCACAATGTTTTATTTAGGGAAGCCCTGGGTAGATACTGTGTTCCTTGAGGTCTTACACTTAAGCGTAGCTGTTCCTCGCTTTTATATTTGAAGAACAATTTGGCCAAGTACCAAAGTCTTGTGCCACACTTTCTTGCCCTCAGAATTTCTTAGACATTGCTCCTGTTCTTTTTTAGCATTGGATATTTCTGGAGGAGAAAGCTGAGGCTGGGTAAATGTTTCGTTCTTTTGCCTTTGACTAGCTTTTTCCATTGGATGTGCCCATCAGGTTCTCTTATTCTTTTTGAAGTTTAGAGTTTTACCAGTATTGTGTGGGCATTGGCCGTTTTATGTCACTTTCCTGGTACATCCTGTACCATAATATCTGTTTATTTAAGTCTGTCTTTGTATCAGTAAAATTTTAAGATCCTTTAATATTTTTGCATATATTTTGAGTAATGCTCACTTTTTAGGAACCATATAGTTATGTTTTATCTCCTTTGTCTTCTAAATCTAGCATGTTTTCTTGTTACCATTTGTGTATCTTTGTTCCTCTTGTGGTTCCTTTTAGTAATTTTGAGTGATATCCTTGTTTGCTCTCTGTTTCTGTTTATAGGAGTTTACACTGTGTTTTATTTTTGTAGTTATATGGCTTCCATTCTGAATTTTTTTTTCCAGTCCATTTATTTCTTCAGCTCTGTTAGTCCATTTAAAATCTCTTAGATTGATGCCAGTTCTTTGGAATTTCATATCTAGTGTCTGAGCCCTTTATTTTTAGAAGAACCACTTTATATTTAATATTTTTGAGCCAATGGAGGACTATATTTTCAGAGCTCTTAGTCTGTTACCTTTGTTTTTCAGGCCCAGCTTCCTGGGCGTGGGACCTGTGTATCCACGTAGAAGTTCGTAATTGGACCAATACTCTGCTCTCATTGCCTTGAAATTCTTAGTAATTTCTGAACAGGCAGGTGTGGTGGCTCACACCTGTAATCCCAGCACTTTGGGAGGCTGAGGCAGGCAGATGACGAGATCAGGAGATCAAGACCATCCTGGTCAACATGATGAAGCCCTGTCTCTACTAAAAATAAAAAAATTAGCTGGGTGTGGTGGCGTGCCCCTGTAGTCCCAGCTACTCGGGAGGCTGAGGCAGGAGAATTGCTTGAACCCGGGAGGTGGAGGCTGCAGTGAGCCGAGATCATGCCACTGCACTCCAGCCTGGGCAACAGAGCGAGACTCTGTCTCAAAAATAACAATAATTTGTGAACAGCAGGCACTGCATTTTCATTATACAGCAGCTTCTGTTGATTATTTTTACAAATGCGCATTATTATCTGCCTTCGTCTGTGTTCCTACTCTTTGGTCACTCATCTTTGAGGCTGAGCTGTTTGCTGCAAAAAACTGACAGGGGTCTGTTCAGGACTGGAAGGCAGGGGTGGGGCGTGTTGTGAGACATCTGCTCACATTCGCTGCCTCCACCGTGCTCCGAGCAGTTGTGTTATTTCTTTTACCTTGAGAATAATCCTCCTTCGGTTTTTGGCTTTCAGGAGGCTTGTGTGTCTCATAGCCTGCCCCGAGGGTCCCCACTCTGGGGGGCTAGGCTTGGCATATGGTGGACGTGGGGGTTGTTCCTGCAGCCCCTTTCTTCACCCTCAGTTTCCTGCTAATCCAGGCCAGGTCGTAGGTATTAAAAATGACATCCACTGTTTCTCCTTCAGTTCCACTTTCCCAGCCAGATTTTAACTTTTAAAATACTTGAGAAAGGAAAGCAGAAAAGCAGTGTCAGACCCAAAGAACCAGCAAGTGTTTTTTTTTTCTTTTTGAGACTGAGTTTCACTCTTGTGGCCCAGTCTGGAGTGCAGTGATGAGATCTTGGCTCACTGCACTCACTGCAACCTCTGGCTTCTGGGTTCAAGCGATTCTCCTGCCTCAGTCACCAGAGTAGCTGGGATTACAGGTGCCTGCCACCCTGCCTGGCTAATGTTTGTATTTTTAGTAGAGATGGGGTTTCAAGATATTGGCCAGGCTGATTTTGAACACCTGACCTTGGGTGATCTACCCACCTCCGCCTCCACAGAGTGCTGGGATTATAGGCATGGGCCACACGCCCGGCCGCCAGCAAGCATATTAATGTGTCATTTTGAAGTTCTGTGCTAATAAGGGTGTAGGAGGTTATTTGATTATTGGAAAATTGTTCACACTATATTAAAATTTAAAGGTGCTTTATAAAGCAGTATGTATAGTGTGATCTACCTGTTGGTTTTTTAAGGAGGTATGACTCTACATCAAAAAATATTTGAAGGAAAAAAATATCAAAATGTGATTGCCCGGATTCCTAACTTCCATCCTGCTTCTGCCTGCGGTGACTGTGTGTAGCAGTGGCCAACTCCTCAGCCTTTCCGTTTTCTCCGGGGTCCTATGCTCTAAGAATTCATGAGGGACTTGTTTTTAAAAAGATTGTTTCTAGTATTGTGTCTACTCTGCTTTTGTGGATTAAAATCAATTCATTCTATTGTTTTTGGCAAATACTTCAAGCTAATGAGTATTTTAAGAACATAATTTTATTGATGAGATACTTTGAATAGGGAAGAATGAGTTTCACAACCAGCTCTCTTGAAAAACAAAAACAAAACTCTTAATTCATAGAGTTTGCAAGTTTCCATGGTGTAAGTATTTCTACCATGGCCAATTGCATGCTACTAATGTGACACCATTGCACGCAGAATTAGGAAGAAGTGTGCGGTAGCATATTCCTAAGTAGTATTGCTACTGTCCAGATACAGCAGACAAAATAACCTCACAATCACAGATAGGTAAAAGTAAAATGTAAAATAATTAGGAAGTGATGATTTTTGAGTATTACTTCTGTGAAATTTATGCTTAATAAATATTGATATAATTTATTTTAATCCATGTCTTTATTTAACAACTGGCTGGTAAAAATTCCTGAAAATTTAACAGCGGATCCCCATGAGTTGATACAGAAGCAGTATACCGCTGGAAAGAGCGCTTGAATTTTTAAAAAGGGCTTAACAGGGCAAATCAAGAAAGTGAAGCACGCAGGAGCTGGAATTGGTATGGTGAAGCTCTCTACAGTTAGTTCAGGTGCCGTTTTGCCCCAGATCTTTATTTTGGCGGGGCTTGCTTTCTGTTTAAGGTTCCACATGATCAGAACATTGATAGAAGACGTGGGAGATAATCAAGTGCTCTGCTCCATAGTACGTAATTTTCTTGGCATTTGAAGTAGGATACCATTTTTTTGGTATCCTATTTGATAAAATTTCTTGATGCCATTCCTGGGAATCAGCATAGGTTCCTTTAGAACCCTTTTAATACATCCTAGGTGATTTTGATTCTGACAATTAGTCATCTTTTTCTTTGCTGTGGTGGTAAACTATGTATAAAATTTACTGTCTTTTTTTTTTCTGAGATGGAGTCTCACTCTGTTGCCCAGGCTGTAGTGCAGTGGTGCGATCTCGGCTCACTACAACCTCCGCCTCCCGGGCTGAAGCAGTTTCCTGCCTCAGCCTCCCAAGTAGCTGGGATTACAGATGCGTGCCACCATGCCCAGCTAATTTTTGTATTTTTAGTAGAGACGGGGTTTCTCCATGTTGGCCAGGCTGGTCTCTAACTCCTGACCTCAGGTGAACCCTCGGCCTCCGAAAGTGCTGAGATTACAGGAGTAAGCCACTGCACCCGGCCATGTTTACAGTTTTAATCATTTTCAAGTGTGCAGCACAGTGGTGTTCTGTGTACTCACATTACTGTGTGACCGTCACCGCCATCCATCTCCAGGACTTTTTCATCTTTCTTCTCTCTTTCCCCTGCCCCTGGTAACTCTCTTCGGCTTTCTGTCTCTTTGAATTTCCCTATTCTAGATATCTCATGGAAGAAGCATCATACAGTATTCATCTTTTTGTGACTGGCCAATTTCACTTAGCATAATCTCTTCATGGTTCATCCATGTTGTAGCATGTGTCAGAATTTCCTTCTTTTTAAAGGCTGCGTAATAATCCATTGTATGTATGTCCTACGTTTTGTTTATCCCTCTATTTGTTGCTTCTACATTTTGGCTATTGTGAATAAAGATGTTATAGGCTGGGTGTGGTGGCTGATGCCTGTAATCCCAGCACTTTGGGAGGTTGAGGTGGGTGGATCAGTTGAGGTTAGGAGTTCAAGATCAGCCCGGCCAACATGGTGAAACTCCATCTCTACTAAAAATACAAAAATTAGCTGTGCATGGTCTTGTGTGCCGGTAGTCCCAGCTACTCAGGAGGCCAAGGCACGAGAATCGCTTGAACCTGGGAGGCAGAGGTTGCAGTGAGCCGAGATTGCACCACTATACTCTAACCTGGGAGATAGAGTGTGACTCTGTCTCAAAAAAATAAAGTGCTATGAACATGCATATACACATATGTCTATTCAAATTTCTCCTTTCATTTCTTTTGAGTATATACCCAAAAGTGGAATTGCTGGATCCTATGGCAGTTCTGTGTTCAATTTTTTGAGGAATTGCTATATCATTTTCTATAGCTCATTCATTATTTTTTGACCTGGAAACTAATACATCTTTCAAAAATGATTGCGTTGCCTTGATTGCATCCCTTCCCTTGCAGGAAGTATGTCTTTCTGTGAGCTTCCTCTTTGGTGATGTTCTTCTTTCAACATATCATATTTGAATGTTGACACCGTAATGTGATAGCCCAACTAAGAGCAGAGATACTGTCACATAAGGCATTGTATGATAATTGCAGAAGAGAAACACAAGATTTTTTTTGTTTTTTTTTTTAATTTAGATAGAGTCCCACTCTGTTGCCAGACTGGAGTGCAGTAGCGTGATCTCGGCTCACTGCAACTTCCATTTTCCGGGTTCAAGTGATTCTCTTGCCTCAGACTCCCGAGTAGCTAGGATTAGAGTAGCTGGGACTATAGCCTCCTGAGTAGCTGGGACTACTCTATTTCACCATGTGTTGGCCAGGGTGGTCTCGATCTCTTGACCTTGTGATCCGCCCGCCTTGGCCTCCCAAAGTGCTTGGATTACAGGTGTGAGCCACTGCGCCTGGCCAATGCGTTGAGCTCTCAAATAGAGGGGAACAGGAAAAGTTTCATGGCATTTGAAATCATCTTTGATAAAGGAACAGAACATTGGCAGATGGAGATGTGTGGGGGGGATCGAGGCAGTGGTAAGGAAGGGGGCTCTGTGTCCTGTGGAGAAATAGAGAAAGTCTTGGAAGGTAAGTTTATGTCACCTTACAGGGCCTTGAATGTAACTTATTGAATTTTGTAAGAAATGGAGAGCTGTGGAAGGCTCTCAGCAGGAGAGCAACGTGGTTATAGCTGAGTGGAAATCATGTTAATCCAGAAGTTGCTGGATTACCATATGGAGCTGGAGACTGGCTGCTGAAACCATGCGGTTGTTGAAATAATGTAGTGGAGAGGGCTGCTGGGGACATGCACAGTTACCTTATTTTCATTTTCCTCTTGTTGATGTAATTTCTGTGACCAGAGTCTTGTTCCATTTTTAGCTGTCACCTGTGTACCTTCATGTAAAGCATGATATTCAATATGACACGTAATAAATGTTGAACCTTCTGTGGGGAGTCAGTCCAATCATTAAGACCATTATTTTGACTTGAGAAAAGGAAAATGAAAGACCCTGGGAAAAGTTTCATGTTTGCTATTTTAAGCTGGGAGAGCAGATGTCCTCAGAGCTCTGCAGTCCCTTGGATTGGGTGCAGTTTGCTCTGTTGAGCGTGAGCTGACAGCACTGCCCACTTGAACATCCCGCCGCTCGTCCCTCAGGGTGAGTGTACTCTCCTGGTGGCGCCAAACATCCCTCGTGTTTCGGCAGCACCCACGTGGGCCTCTGGTTCACAGGACTGTCCTAAACAAAATGGTTTCTGTGAGAAAGAAGCCTTCATACGTATTTGTTAAAAGAAAGAAGTTTCAGGCCAGGTACGGTGGCTCATGACTGTAACCCAGCACTCTGAGAGACTGACACAGCAAGATCATGAGGTCAGGAGTTCAAGACCAGCCTGGACAACGTGGTGAAACCCAGTCTCTACTAAAGATACAAAAAAAAAAAAAAAAAAATTAGTCAATCCCAGCTACTTGGGAGGCTGAGGCAGGAGAATCACTTGAGATAATCTTTGATAAAGGATTAGAATGTTGACAGGTGGAGGTGTGGGGGAGGCGGAGGTTGCCGTGAGCCGAGATCGTGCCATTGTACTCCAGCCTGGGTGCCAGGGCGAGACACCATCTCAAAAAAAAAAAAAAAAAAAAAAAAAAAAAAAAAAAAAAAAAAAAAAAAAAAGTTTCTAGATACAAAGGTGAGGCTAAGCTGTCTTAAGGCTTAATTAAAGTACTGCCCTTGTGCCTTGACTGCTTCCTGGGCTACCCAGGCTAACCTGCGGGCCTCATCGTGGCTCTGAGGAAGGTGGGGGCTGTGGTGTCCACACCTTCTGCCCTCTGAAGTCCCCTCCTTCCTTGAGAGAAGTCCCTGTGCATTCCTCCTTCAGAAGTGTTTTGAGGGGGGAATTGGGAATGCACTTTCTGCACGTCCAAGACTTACCACATGGGCCCGGGCTCCTTTCTCTCAGGGACACCGACTGACCTCACATGTGGTGAGGACTGTCTTTGGCCTCTGGACCCAGCATGTTTCTGAGGTTGCAACTCCAGATTGGTGGCAAGCCGATAAGGTTCAGGGAGGCTCGCCAGCTCCGCAGGTGTCAGGTGGCCATCGGCTGCCAGCCTCCCGGGCCGCAGGGCAGGAGGGTGTATTTCCTCCGCTACCTGTCTTACCATATGGGGCCACTTCTCATGATGTCCTCAGTGAATGGCCCGGGCTGGGTGGCCTGATGGGTGCTGGCCTGTGGGAACATACTCGTTAACAAGGGGTAAGATCCAGGTACGCCTGGTGGCCAAGAACAGGAACTCACGCTCCCTGGCAGGGTTTTCAGTGGATCAGGCAGCTGGGGCAAGTTTCTTAAGGCTGTGGTCAGAAACGAGTACTTAAAAACATTTTGTATTTTGTCATCATAAAACAGTAAAGGAAAAGCACTTAAAATATATTTAAGGCCTTTAATTTTTAATGCATTCTTAAATAAATGTTCTTTGTCTACCTAAATTACCATGGACACTGTTTCAGGCCAAGTTCACAGAAGAGATTTTTTTTTTCATTTTTCGTGCCGCGCTTTGGTCATTGTAACAGGCCGACAACAGCTCTTGAGGATGAGAGAATCATTTAAGGCTCTGTTAAGAAACCTGGTATTATAATGAGCAGAACAGAAAGGGATTTGAGTACATGATACATTTGTTAACCAGATTATGTAAATTGTAGGAATAGAAATTCCCCAACCAATCCAATATGTATTCAAATTAAACACGTCTTCAATAGGGAGAATGTTTACTTATTACTGCCGTGCATATTATAGAAACTTCTCAAGTCAGGCCTCATTGAATTTTCAATTTAAAAACTAGTTTCGGGCATAATGTAACAAATCTGTCGTGCATTTTTATTTTCAGTTCCTCAGGAAAGAGTTCAGATGAAGATTGTACGTGATCACAATTTCAGGAGCAACAGTTGCGATTTGTGATTTCTGTTAACAAAAGCCTTTTGGGTTGGCTATTCTTGTTGAAAAAGTTAATTAAAAATTACTTTATATTGCTTATTTAAAAAATGTTTACCTTTTTCTTGCAGGTTCTTTCTCTTCAGATTATGCTGTGTTTCCTCTACTAGAAACGTCTGTATTTAGTGACCGAAGTGTGCCGTTGTCTTTGGCTCTTGGCCTGTGGTCACTGTGCTTCCCTCTCATCCCTGCCCCTGTGCTTCTCTTGACCCTGTCCGTAATGGCTGTGTACTAACTTTTCTCTTTGTGAGCTCATCTGTTGAAAACTGGTAATGGTGGCGGGATTAAAGAGATCCCCACTTCTTTGTCATTTCTTGTTAAAAACAAGTTTTTGTTTTTTTTTTGGCATCAATATTAGAACACTTATGGTGTAAACCTTTTACAGTGAACTCTATTCCTGCCTTGTAGCTCCACACCACCAGGGTAATTGGTAAAACTCTGAAAACTTCCCTTTTTCTCAGGCTGTTGTTTCTAGAGATACATTCATTATAAAGCAATGTTTGAAGCTCCTACCTCAAAGTCTTTAACTCTGTATGTGTTTATTTTGTACTCGCCGCATCTTCCAAACTTACGAGAAGCAAAATCAAGGTTGACTGATAGGAAATTTGCAGGGTCTGTTTCCTTCCCAGCTGGGAAACAGGTAATAAGCATCATATGACATTTCTTTTTATTTACTTATTTATGGATATGTATTTATTGTTATTTCTAGAGACAGGACCTTGCTCTGTTAGCAGGGCTGGAATGCAGTAGCATGATCATAGCTCACTGCGGTCTCCGCTCCTGGCCTTCAGCCATCCTTCCACCTCAGCATCCTGAGAAGCTAGGACTGTAAGTGCACGCCACCATGCCCAGCTTTTTAAGTTTTTTTTTTGTTGTTTTTTTGATTTTGGAGAGACAGGGTCTTGCTATGTTGCCAAGGCAGATCTTGAACTTCTGGCCTCAAGTGATCCTCCCCGCTTGGCTTTCCAAAGTGATTGGATTATAGGCATGAGCCAACATGCCCAGCCTCATATGATGTTTCAAATAGATTGTTGCCATGATTTTCTTTTTTAAAATAAAAATAGTACTGGTGTGTGGTGGCTCATACCTATAATCCCAGCACTTTGGGAGGCGGAGGCAGGCAGATCACGAGGTCAGGAGTTCGAGACCAGCCTGGTTAACATGATGAAACCCCGTCTGTACTAAAAATACAAAAATTAGCCTGGCGTGGTGACGGTTACCTGTAATCCCAGCTACTCGGGAGGCTGAGGCAGGAGAATTGCTTGAACCCGGGAGGCGGAGGTTGCATTGTGGTGAACCCAGATCACCCCATTGCACTCCAACCTGGGTGACAGAGGAAGACTATCTCAAAAAAAAAGAAAAAAGTGACATAGGTAGTTCTTGACTCCAGAATACCAATTACAAGTGCTCTG
>PVKP010009255.1:35808-69175 GCA_004027715.1 Plecturocebus donacophilus | reverse complement strand
GTGAGAACATGCAGTGTTTGATTTTGTGTTCTTGTGTCAGTTTGCTGAGAATGATGGTTTCCAGGTTCATCCATGTCCCTACAAAGGACACAAACTCATTGTTTTTGATGGCTGCATAATATTCCATGGTGTATATGTGCCACATTTTCCCTGTCCAGTCTATCATTGATGGGCATTTGGGTTGGTTCCAGGTCTTTGCAATTGTAAACTGTGCTGCAATGAACATTCGTGTGCATGTGTCCTTATAGTAGAACGATTTATAATCCTTTGGATATATACCCAGTAATGGGATTGCTGGGTCAAATGGAATTTCTATTTCTAGGTCCTTGAGGAATTGCCACACTGTCTTCCACAATGGTTGAACTAATTTACACACCCAACAGTGTAAAAGTGTTCCTATTTCTCCACATCCTCTCCAGCATCTGTTGTCTCCAGATTTTTTAATGATCACCATTCTAACTGGTGTGAGATGGTATCTCAATGTGGTTTTGATTTGCATTTCTCTAATGACCAGTGACGATGAGCATTTTTTCATATGTTTGTTGGCCTCAGGTATGTCTTCTTTTGTAAAGTGTCTGCTCATATCCTTCACCCACTTTTGAATGGGCTTATTTGTTTTTTTCTTGTAAATCTGTTTTACTTCTTTGTAAATTCTGGATATCAGCCCTTTGTCAGATGGGTAGACTGCAAAAATTTTTTCCCATTCTATTGGTTGTCAATTCACTCTAATGACTGTTTCTTTTGCTGTGCAGAAGCTGTGGAGTTTGATTAGGTTTCATTTGTCTGTTTTGGCTTTTGTTGCCAATGCTTTTGAAGAAACATAGTATTTCTGTTTTAACATTTCTTAAAATCAAATTGATAGTCAATGATCATGCTGGACATTGGCCCAGCTAAGTTTATCCAGAGGTTTCTCTACCAGAGAAAAGGAGACAGTAATTGCATCTGCTACTCAATCTACCCAAAGTATGGTAGAAACTTGAATGTTTGTCAAACAGGTGAACAAATGCATATATGAGTAAATGGATGGGTGGATAAATGGATGGATGTTGCTGATGACCTAGAAGACATTCCTCATTTGGATACAAAACTTTAGTGGTAAACAGAGACAGAGTATCTAAAAGGCTAGGTATAGTCCTTAAATGATTATGATGATATTTTCTCAGAACTATAACATCCATCATAGGCTCCTCCCTGATAGAAAGGATGAAACTTATTGTGACAGAAACAAAGCAATCTGAAGTGTTTAAGGGGTATAGGCATTTTAAATTCTCACAACCACCCCATGAGTCCAATTCACAGATGAAACATGAAATCATAAGAAGAATTATGCCTCCAAGATCACACATCTAAGTGTGGCACCTTATCTACTTTGTTTTGGGGGAAAGTCTGGAGTCATCAGAGAATCAATGTATAACTCAGCAATTTACATTAAGCTTCCCCAAACTCCCTCATGTTACTGCTTCCAACACAGGATTCTTCCCTTAGGTCTTACTTGTTCAAGGTCTCCTCTACATTTTTTATATTCAGCTTAGGTTGGAGTTATGTCATGTCTGGGCATGAATGAATAATGGGAGGGGTGGCCAATTTCACAAAATCGTTTGACTGAGGGGCTGATGGATTTCAAGGATAAATCTCTTTTCAAAAAAGGAAGGAGCAAGGGATCTTGATCCAGTCACAGAGATCCATCCACTATCTGGGAGTAGGAAATCTGAGCTTGGCTGGATATTCTGAATCTGCTTTGCCAAGACTCAGGGACTTTTATTTTATAACCACTTTTGCAGTAATCAGAGGAATTGAGCATAGGCTCTGGAGCATTAAGATAAATACTTAACATAGATAATGGGGTGATGGATGGAGCAAACCACCATGGCACATGTATACCTATGTAACAAACCTGCATGTTCTGCACATGTACCCCAGAACTTACAGTACAACAATTTTTAAAAAAAATTTCCAGATACCCTAAATTACCTCCCTGAAGTTCAAAATTCCGGAAATCTCTAGGGCTGGGGCAAAATGCTACCTCTCTTTTTGCTGAAACATAGCAAGAGTCACTTTTACTCCAGTTCCAAACAAGTTCCTTATCTCTATCTGAAACCACCTCAGCCTAGATTTCTTTGTCCATATCATTATCAGCATTTTGGTCAAAGCTATTCAACAAGTTCTTAGGAATTTCCAAACTTTCCTACATTTTCCTGTCTTCTTCTGAGCCCTCCAAACTGTCCCAACCTCTGCCTGTTACCCAGTTCTAAAGATGCTTCCACATTTTTTGATGCCTTTACAGCAGCAGCCCACTATGCAAGTACCAATTTACTGTATTAGTCTGTTTTCATGCTGTTGATAAAGACATAGCCAAAACTGGGTGAATAGTAAAGAAAAAGAGGTTTAATGGATGCAGAGTTCTACACTGCTGGGGAGGCCAATCATAGTGGAAGGTAAAAGGCACATCTCACATGGTGCCAGACTAGAGAAGAGAATAAGTGAGAGGGGTTTCCCCTTATAAAACCATCAGATCTTATAAGACTTATTCACTATCATGAGAAGAGTATGGGAAAACCACAGCCATGATTCAATTATCTCCAACCAGGTCCCTCCCACAACATGTGAGAATTATGGGAGCTACACTTCAAAATGAGGTTTGGGTGGGGACATAGTCAAATCATATCAGAATCTAAGACCTCAATATCTCACCATATTATAAAAAATTAAAATGGATTGAAGACTTTAATACCTCAAACTATAAAATTTCCAAAACATTGGTAAATTCTCCAGGACATTGGTCAGGGCAAGGATTTCTTGAATAATATCCCACAAGCACAGGCAACCAAGCATAAATGGACAAATAATCATATCAAGTTAAAAAGCTTCTGTAGAGCAATTGTGCATGGTGTCTCATGCTTGTAATCCTAGCACCTTGGAAGGCTGAGGCTGGTGAGTCATTTGAGGTCAGGAGTTTACAACCAGCCTAGCCAACATGGTAGAATCCCTATCTCTACTAAAAATACAAAAATTAGCCAGATGTGGTGGTGAGCACCTGTAGTTTTAGCTACTCAGGAGGCTGAGACAGAAGAATCACTTGAATCTGGGAGGCAGCAGTTGAAGTGAGCCAAGATTGCACCACTGCAATCCAGCCTGGACAACAGAGTGAGACTCCATTTAAAAAAAAAAAAAAAAAGTAGATATATATAAACAGTCTTTTTAAAGCAAAGGAAACAACAAAGTGAAGAGATGACTCGCAAAAATGGAAGAAAATATTTGCAAAGTATCCACCTGAAAAAGGATTAAAAACCAGAATATGTAAGCTTCTCAATTAAGTCTATAGGACAAAAATCTAATAGTTTGATAATTAATAGGCAAAATATCTGAATAGCTATTTCTCTAAAAAAGACATAAAACCACAAGCAGATATATGAAAAAGTGCTCAACATCATTTATCATCAAAGAAATGCAAATGAAAAGCCCAATGACATATCATCTCACTTTAGTTAAAATGGCATTTATCGAAAATATAAGCAATCATGAATGCTGGTGAGGATGTGGAGAAAAGGGAATCCTTGTACACTGTTGGTGGTAATGGAAATTTGTACAGCTACTATAAAGAACAGTTTGGAAGTCATTTGAAAAACTAAAAGTAGAACTACTTCATGATCCAGCAATCCTACTGCTAGAAAGAAAGGAAATAGGTATATTGAAGATATGCTTGTACTTCCATGTTTACTGCAACACTATTCAAAATTGACAAGATTTGGGAGCAACCTATGTATATATCTACAGATAAATGGATCAACAAGATGTGATACATATGCTCAATGGAGTACTATTCTGCCATACAAATGAATGAGTTTCTGTCATCTGCAAGAACATGGATAGAATTGGAGGTCATTATGATAAGTGAAATAACCACAGTGCAGAATGGTGGTTACTAGAGGCTGGGAAGTGTAGTGGAGGAGAACATGAGGATGGTTAATGGGCACAAAAATACATTTAGAAAGAATAAGATCTAACATTTGATAGCACAACAAGCATTGTATCCCTGTATCAGAATATCTCATGTACTCCATGAATATCCACCTACTGTGTACTCACAAAAATTAAAAAATAAATTTCAAGTAACAGACAAAAAAATCCCAAATATACCAGCAGCCTTCCTTCCAGTTATCCACACAAATCTGAGGCATGTTCCTTGATATGTGTTGTGGATTCACATCTCTGTGTACATTCCTACTTCCTTCACAATAAGTGGCTGTCATTACCTTATCTTGACTTTTAATACTTCACTATTTTACCCCTGGATTATTCCAAGTGCCTTTAAGCTTTTCTTTTCTGTTATGATCTTTCCTATCCTATTGATGTTTCATTGCCTTATTAATTTTTCTGAAGCACCATTTAAATCTAGTACTCGTCTGTACAAAGAATGACTCATAGTCACTTATCTCTTATCATCTAAATTGCTGTAACTATTTAGGCTTATTTCTTTCATTTATTAAATGAGGGAATTAAATGAGATAACAAAAACCCCATGCTGCATTAACACTCATTTCTCTTCATGATTTTCCAGGAAAAGGAGATTTGAGACCTTAGAAACTTTCTTGTTGATCATCTTGAGTGAGAAAATTGGGACACATAATCAAATGCCCTTTTCCTTCAAAAAGCATAGCTCATTGGAGAATCAGAGAATGGATACACCAATGTCTGTGTCTTTGACAGACTGACTTCTTACTGGAAGAACACAAGCTCCCCAGGGCAGTGGTGTCCTTAGAAAGACAGTAGATGTTGCTAATAGGCATTGTTGTCCTCAGGAGTGTCTGAGAAAACTAACCCGCTTTTGCCTACGGCTGGGACACCTAAAAGGATACGGTTCATCACCATTTAATTAACAAAGCACACAATTTGAGTGTTGCATTACAATTTTGAAGAGTCATAGTTTATATTTTATGAATAGGGAACACATAGACTTCACTTATCTCTGTGGCTAAATAATTCACTTTTCTTAAGTTACAGAAGAGCACACAAGAGAATGTGAAGCAGATAAGATTTTCTTTAACTTATACTTGAAGTAAATGTAATAGAGCTACCACCTAGCTTCCAGTGATAAAGGGAAGAAAGCATAGACAAATTTAGAATCAGAAGGACTTTTTTTGTGGTTTATCCCGAAATATCACCCACTCACCTATGGCAAATGCAAATGGCTATTCTAAATTTTTATATAGAGTGGACTTCAAATTTCCACAGACACTTAAAGAGTAGCCACTTGCATTTTCCACAGTTGAGTGGGTGATACTGGCTCATTGTCAGGCTTTTAGAGCTAATTACATCTGGGAATCCAAGTTCAGGAACCACCATGGCTGACCCCTACCTTCCCCTCCCCATCCCCACCACACACGCACAGTAACACTCTACTTACATTGTTTTCTTTTCCTGAAATTTCAACATGAATGTGTATTCTAGCCAAACTGGACTTGACTGGACTCTGTTTCCCCAAACCAAGAAAGTAGCATGAATGTCAAAGTGATTTAGCAAGTGACCCATGGGACAGGAGGTTGGAAAAAAAACCTACCATGAGTCCAAGCATCAACTGTTCACTAGCACTATGACCTTGAGCGAGTCAATGATCTTGCATATGTCTCAAGTGCATCATTTGTCAAATGTAGGTATCAATTCAGAAAGCCATAGATCTTGAGAATTAACTGGTAAAATGTACCTGCAAGTTCTTTGTACATTTTAAAGTAGTACAGTGCTCTGAGGTGTTATTCTGTATCATACTATTTTCTGATTTTATTTTTCCAGGGAAGAGACCTCATTTTGTCCCTCATGACACCTCTTTTATCTTTAGATGCTGTGGAGCAGAGTAAAAATTATACAACTATGTTGTCCTACACATCCACAGTGGTGTCTAAAGTCTGTGTGTGACCATCCCTCACCCTGTAAATCCCTGAACTTCTCTTTGTAGCCCCTTGCTACAGCTGACCATTGAGAAGTCTTACTTTTAGAATGCACAGCTAATAGAAATACTAAAGATAGTACACTTGGGCTGTATAGAAACAGAAAAGAGATATTTTTGATGACGTTTCAGGGGCAGATGCATAGCAGATGCTCACTGTTAATGGAAGGCTTTAAATATTTTGCTTTATTTGATCACTTTTGTACAGCTGCTGAAGATATATTTCTCTTTGGGGGAAGCACAGGTGAGGGGCATATAATCTTCAGAAAACAGTTGGGAGACAAAGCTTATGAAATTATGCAAATGTCACTCTTTTCCTCTTAATATTGAGCTATCTAATTTTCCATTTTGTATCCTATATTTTAATGTCTGTTATGTTCCCTGGTTCATAGGTACTCTGCTGCCCTTGACAAATTGTCTTCCAGAAGGAGACACCAGAAGGTGCCTCCAAGTGTAGTCATAAAGTCATGCTTGGAATTTTTTTTCCTTTTGCAGTGATAAACGTACTTGACTACAACTGCCAAATACAAAGAAAAACCTTCAGTAAAAGCTAAATAATTCCCTTTTCAGAGGCTCTAGCCAAACCTGCTTAATATTAATTAAAATTGGATGGCCACACTATTTGATAAAACAAATTTTCTAGGACCTCTGAGTGTAGGAAATCTGATCTTCCTCTTTTCTTAAGTCTCATACTGGAAAATCTTAGCAGAGGGATGGCAGACTCATCATGGTAACTATGTAACACTTACCATGAGCCTGGCACTTTTCTATGCCCTCCATGTCCATTAACTGAACCCGTTAATTCTCTCAGCATCCTTCATGGTAGGTATGATTATGATCTGCATTTTACATAAGCTGATTGATGAACAAGGGAATAAACATCCCTATGTCACACCGACAGTGAGTGATAAAACTGGCCTTTCTACTCAGGCCTGTCTCCACAGTTCTCAGAGCTGCAACTCTATCTGATTTGTAGTAAGTAAGCAGATCTGAGATAAAGGCAGAAGGGCTCTCAGTTCCTATCAGCTGGGAGTCACCAACCCCTTCTGCATTAAGGTGCAGACCCATCCAAAAACTGAGTCAGTCCTGAGGAGGGCAAAAAGCCTGTCAGCAGTAGGTGGATCCAGAATGATTAGTGCTAGCACAAACCCAGTGTTCCTGAAGCGAGTCCTGAGTGTCTGCTGCCAATGATCCTAGTCTCAGCTTTCTCCAATCTTTGTTCTACTGGCTCAGGCTGTTGGGTGAGGCTTCAATTCCATTCAGTACACCCATACTTTATATTACTGGAAACTGCTCTAGATTCCATCTAGTTTCCTGTGGCCCTGGATTTTGCTTAGCTCTTGCCAGTCATCTTGGTAGGGAATGTTTCTCCCAACACCCTCAGCCATTGACTGCAATTCTGCTATGACTGGCTTAGAACTTTGGCACCAATGTTTGCCTTTAATTGTCCCGATTGTTCCTGACCCACCATCTCCATTTGGCTCCATTGGCTGATCAGCTAATTCCCCTTGACAATGTCCAAAAGATGAATGCCATTATAGGAGCTTTCCTATAAGTCAGGCCAGATTTTCCTGCTCACTTACTTCTTAGTTCCAGTCCTTGTTTCCTATCAGCTTTCGTCACACCATACATCATGTTCTAACCTACCTGAATTAATAATAGGATATCTTTTCTTTATGCAGATCTTTATGACACAGGTTCTGTCAGTTCCCTGCAGTTACTTGAATTCCACCACACTCACTACCACAGTCAGCCTGGAAAGACTATGAAACCAGTGTTTTTTGGCACAATCTGGGGTATTTTGGACACTTATGTTGCCCTGGATCTGGTGCTCTCACGCTGCCCATGTACCTCCACTCTCCTGCCTTTACTTTACCTCTTCTTCCTCACATTCTAAGGCCCAGTTGATGACTCTAGTGACAATGGATTATTCAGATACATCAGTCAAGGCATTTTTGACATCTTATGAAGAACTCTTAGTGGATAATGCAGGAACAAAGGTATTTTTAACGTTGGATAAAATTAAGCCAAATATTTACAAGTGGAACTTAAATAATTTATAATAAATTCCATAATTTTTAAAGTTCTTTTTGGTGTATTTTGGTTAATTACAAAATGGACATAAATTCTTTGAAGCTCTTCTCATTAAGTGCATTCCTTGACTCTGGGCTTAGCCATATGCCTTTCTTTAGCCAATGGGAAATGTGTAAATGTGATGAACACAGAGGTTTAAAAAACACCTATACATCTGGGGCTCCCTTCTGTTCTTTGGAACCCTGAAACCACCATGCGATGAAGGCAAGGCCAGGCCAGGCTTCTGGAGGATGAGAGACACATGGAGCAGAAATGAAGAATCTCACTTCAGCCTCTTAAACAACCAGCCTGCCACCTGCCAGACATGTGAATAAAGCCATCTTGGACCATGTAGCCCCAGCCAAACCACTTACAGATTTTAGAGACCAACTGTACCAGTCCAAATCAGAAAAACAACCCAGCTGACATACAGAATCATGGAAAATAACTTTAATTTTTATAAGCTAAATTTTGGTGTGGTTCATTATGTACTACAACCTTACTAATGTATGAATGTTATTTCATATTATCCCTACGATTGCCCTACAATAAGAACAAATTCAGTGACTTGACTTTGATGCTCAACTGCTAAGTGGCAGAGCCAAGAATAGAACTCAGGTGGGCTCTTTACATCCAAACTAGTGTAGTCTCCACTATACACTCGACTTTTTGATCTGCCAGGGAAGGATATGAAATAATATGGAATAATGCAACTCTAGAATGAAAACAGCCTTAGAGGTAACATGGTACAATTCTCTTATTATATACTCAGGGAAACCAAGGCCCAGCAGGGTTTGCCTTAGCTCTCTCAAAGCTTGGAAGGTGCACAGTGGCTATGATTACCCAGATTTCCTCACATTCTCATGTTCTCTTTGCTTCATGGAGCTCTCTGGCTCTGCTTTAGGCCCAACAAAATTCACTGTCTTAAAGCAAGATGGTAGCAGGAAGGTGATGTTGTGGTGAGGGCAGCATTTTAGGGCCAGTTCAACTTTGGTGATTCTCCTTTTCACAGAGACTAGAAGCCTCAGAAAGACCTGACTTGTTGTTTCCCCGTTGTTTGAGAATGCTACCTAAAAGCCTAGTGTGAAAGAACTTCTACGCAAGAGGAGCTTCTCTCCAGAAAGAGAAAGAAAAATAGATCCTGATTTCAGACAAGTCATACATAGAAATATATAGAACAAGATAACTTAGTTTTATTTTGTTATCTTTAGCAGAGAGCTGCTGTTTCTAAATCTTCTTTTTTTCACTCTCATGAATCCCTTTATTACCAATCTTTACACATTCAAACAGCCATCCACAAGTTTCTAGGGTGTGAGTGAAGCTGGTTTCAAAACCCTGTACCCCACTCCTTACTCTGAGTCTGAACAAAGGCCTGAAAATGAGATCAAGGATTAGGTGCAGGGCCCATAAGGGAACTATTATAAATTAGTTTTTTTCCTCTTCCAATATTGTTTTGTAGACCTTCCTTTTCAGGTCTAATATTTCAGATGTGTTGTTTTTATGCTAGAAAAGATTTCCCTTTAAGTAACTGTTCATGAGAAGGTAATTAAATATACGGTAATAGGATTTACAGTAATGAGAGCATGCAGTATAATTTGTGAAGATTTTTCATGCTTATGATGGAGAGAGGGCAAAAAGGTAAGATTGCTGGTGTTCTGGAAAGTGGGAGGTACAATTGCTTCTTCTCATTTATCAAATTAACAACCTTTTTGC
The DNA here is from genome assembly GCA_004027715.1 of Plecturocebus donacophilus. Taxonomy (NCBI): domain Eukaryota; kingdom Metazoa; phylum Chordata; class Mammalia; order Primates; family Pitheciidae; genus Plecturocebus; species Plecturocebus donacophilus. The sequence continues at coordinate 59,448 of PVKP010009255.1, read as the reverse complement.
TATTTCATTTCCTGACTTTGAATTCTATTTTTCTATAGTAATATTAACTAGAAAAATGGAACATCTTATCATAGCTATTAATATTTTTTAAATTTCTATTACATAAAAGGGGGTAATGTATTTAAATCCTAATGGCTTTTATTTTTTCTAGAATATTTCTTTTGTAGGTTTCCTTTCTGAGTCCCAAGTCCTTATTTGCCTATCAGAGAATAGCAAGAGAGAGAATCGGGAAGAACTTTCCTGCAGCCGTGGCCCCATGTTTTCAAAGGTTGGGTGAAAGGGCTCCTTATCTGTCATCACAGAGGGTAGAGCCAGGAAGTAATGGTGATGGCCAGTTTTTTTTTTTTTTTTTTTTTTTTTTTTTTTTTTTTTTTTTTTTTTTTTTTTTTTTTTTTTTTTTTTTTTTTTTTAGCTCACAGTAACCTTAAACCAGTCATTTGGTCTTAAAGGGTGAATTTATTTAAACAGTAACAAAAAGCGGCATATGCACATTTCTTAGATATTACTAACTTGACTAAATATTAAATGAATTGAGCTAACAGCCTAAGAGAAAATTCAAATGCCTGCTTTCATCCAAGTCTTCTAAAAGTGGACAATAGCACTTATTGTTATATCAGGAAAGTTGGGGAAAGAAAATAGATCTAATGTTCTATTCTCATCACTGCAGTGCTCAGAATCCTTGAGTAGCTTCTCACTTTTGCTCTACATGTCAAATGAAAACTTTCGGCCAGAGCTTCAAAGTCATGAGCCTGGCTTGTCTTTCCTGCCTGGTCTCATCTCCTTCAGCACCCTAGCAGGAACCCTCTCCTGCAGCACAAACAGTCTCCCCAACGAATCCTGTGGTCAGATTTTTCAACCTTCCTGTTCACTGAGCACATGCTCTAGGCCAAGTGCTCCCCTGCCCTGTGGTCTTTTCCCATGTGCCTTGCAAACACGGGGTCTCTCTCTTTCTTAGGTCTAGTCCTACCCTGGATCAGAATTGTGTTTTGGAAAAATCATCCTAATAATAGTTTTGAGAATGGAAGGCCAGGAAGGGAGTGACTAAGCAGAGGGTATCAGTAAAGGTAAATACAAACAGCTGGGGTGGAAAAGGAAAGGAAGAATTGCCTCTATACAAATTAAGAGTTAGAGGAAAGATGACTTAGTGCCCAACCCAGTATAAAAAATTAAATGGGAAAAGGAGAATCTCTATATGGTTCCATGCATTACAGTTTACTCATATTAACCATTAACCATAAATTGTCCATATTTATTAATTGAAACATTTTATTTTACTAGGGTCCCATTTAATAACTTAAAAGTCACCTTTAAAAGATGGTATTTATAGTAGCTAGTATTTCACCTTTAGTAGCACAAGTGCTGTCTTGAGATCATGTTTAGCTAATCAAGTGAGTCATACTATGAAAATGAGAATTATTTGCAGGCTGTGAATCTAAAATACATACTAATCACGAAATTGCTACAAGAACTTGCTCCCTGCAGTTTTAATGCCCTAGTTTTCTGAAAAAACTCCTAATATACTTTTTTCTAAATTATACCCTAAAATAAACAATAGTTAAACAATTTTATCATCATATTATACAAACTTTATTGTAAAAATATGGAAAATATAAATGTCATAGGGAAAAATCATCTATAATCAATAAGAATTATAGAAAATAAAAATTAAAACAAAGTCAATGAATTATTTGAATATTCTTTTAGTTTTTATTGGCATAAATGTATATGTATATGTACATATACACAATAATTGGAATCATTGTATATGATTTATATGTTCTCATTTAATGTTATATCTTAAGAGTTTTCTATCAGCATTAGAATTGTTTCAAAAGCACAATTTTAATGAATGGGTAATATTCCAGTATATAAATATAGCACAATCTAACTTTTTTTTCTATGGTAACACTGTGGCAGAGACTGGTAGATGATCATCAATCCCATTTTCTCTTCCTAGATATCCAGAAAGATGATATTTTCAAACCTCTCTTGCAGTTAGGTTGAAGTCATATAACTGACTGATGGTCAATGAAATCTGGGCCAGGAATATAGGCCTGGCTCCTAAAATATCCCTTTCAGTCTTCCTTTTTCTTTTTTCATTCTCGGCAGAACCAGAAGGACTCAGACAGTAGAGTTTTATATAGAAAGGCATCCCTCAAAGTCACCCTTGGAGGAGAGTCACACAAGAAATTCCCTCAGCCTGTACAAATTCTGGTATGAGTGAGAAATAAACGTTATTGTGTGAAGCCTCCAGGGACTGAAGGTTGGTTGCTTCAGTAGCTACTATTATTTATGCTAATGCCAAAGTTTGAGTTTTTCTAATTTTATTCAATTTAAAAATATACCAAAATGCTCATCTTCAAATAAATACCATTGTATGTACTTCTCATCGTTTTCTTAGGATTAATTACTTAAGATAAATCTGAGTGGGACTTTCATCTTTCACTAGGAAAGGTGGAAAGAATATCACTCCTATTTGGCAATAAGTAAAAGCTGGATAATTTACAAAATAATCTTTTTTAAAAACCATAGCAGAGCTGAAGTCACAAGCAACTCACTGGCCAAGAATTTAAGGACAGCAGGTCACTTCCCTAGAGTCACAGGACACTAGCACTGTCCCACCTGTGAGAGCAAACAAGGAAGACAAAGCTTCCTTCTCTACAAGTGCAGGTATAAGAAGCATTAAGCCAAGATTTGTGTCAAATTGTTAAAGGTTGAGCTTGGGTCAGCATGAAATTATAAAATTCCTGTGAGCTGAAGACAGAGGGGCATTTGTGCCCATTTGCAGACTCTTCTTCATGGAATTGCTGGGTGCTCAAGACAAGAACAAGGCAGGTGGACAAGGTAACTAGAGACACGCTCTGTCGGTGATGGTGGCCTGGAATTAAGGGCAGTAAGCACTGCAGGAAACACATGAAATTCTGCCTGTTTCCTTATTCCTAAGGAATAAGTTCTTATCCTGCTTGGGTAAGGATAGTGAAGGCTGTTACCCCAAGACTCAGGTGGAATAGCCACTATCATGAAGGGAGGGAGAAAAGTAAATCTCCTACCCATGTAGTAGGAGCCCAGATCTGGAGAGGCTTTCTTCTGCTAAACAAGAGGAAGGTCACTAAGAAACCCTACCCTGAGATCAGGTAACACAGATTTCCCACCTCCCACCAGGCTGACAAGCACCAAGAAATAAAAAACAGCAGCAGACTATCTTGGGGAAGGCACAAAGAGAGAAAGAGAAAGACTCTCTCAGAGGCATTGGTTCACCCAAAGCTGAGAGTGGAGCAGGAATATTGGAAAAATCCTCTGGCACCCCTACCCTGAACACAGGTTAAAGGAGAGTGTGGGGGTGCATGGCAACATATTCAAACTCATGTACAAGGCATTTGAGATCTGGGCATGGAAAAACACTGAGACCCTGAGTGTATGTTGTTTGTGCATGGGAATGAAACTCCTTGACCCTGAAAACAGGACAGGAGAGTGTGTGGTGTGATAAGGAACACTGAAAACAGCTTCCTGAGAATGCAGTTTCAGTGTGTACAAGGTCACAGGTGTCTCAGCAACCCACCTCCAATGATCATCTAGTGGATATTTGTAGTTAATACAAGCCCTTTGAATAAATACTTGATGTGGACAGATGCTGGGGCAGACTCTCTCTGAAGAGCTACCCTCTAGACCCGCTCAGCTAGAACTGTCTGAGTACTTCATTCTCGGCATTCACTGCAAACTGTAAGCTCTGCAACTGGTGGACCCAAAATGATTACCTTAAAGTGATGTGTGAAGGAGGAGAGCTCATCGATTTTGGGGGAATCCCAGTAAGGTACAATCCTGACTCCCATCAGGAGGATAAGACACATGTGTAAAATATCAGGGGATAGGTTATTACGGGTCAAGAAATGACCAAAGAGCAGAAAGCATTTTTTAAAACAGTGCAACAGCTACTTAAGGCTATCCAGTGCACTGTAGAGCCTGGAGCTCTTCATGGCTTATGCTCTTAATTTGGCAGGAATGCCCTTGGTTTCCTGGTCAAGGAACCTTAGATTTAGAGCTGTGGGAGCAGGTAGGTCACTCCCTGAAAAGAGGATACAAGCAAGGTCATTTTACTAATGTTACCCTTTTGACCACCTGGGCACTGGCACGCTCTGTGTTTTATCCTCTTTATCTGCTAGATTGTGGTGTCAGCTGCCCATCTTCTCCACCTGAGGGGAATTCAGGAGACTTAAAGGAGAAGGAAAAGTGGAACCAGAACAACAAGGACAGACTCCTCTCCCTCCTTTATTCCCTTCTATGGGTAATGAGAGATTTTTTTTTTTTTAGTGAGGATCAGGACAGACTGGAGCCTTTTCCTCTCCTTATAGAAAAGCCATTGCTCTCCTTTTCTCCACCCTTAAAGGGACTTGCATTCATTGGCCCTGTTCAGGCAACAGTGCCTCCCATTCCCTTATGGAGATTGGAGGCAGCCCAAAGAACAGTTCTTGAATAAGACCTGCGGTCAGTGAACATCTATATGATCAGGTGGTCTCGCCTCTCTGACAAGCTTCCCTGTTGCAGGGGTGCCTCCAGGAGAAAAGGAAAGTGGCTGATTATGATTATCTTTGTAATATGCAAGTTCTCACTTTCTACTTCTGGCCTTGTCTTTTTTCTGTTTCCCTGGAGTACAAGGAAAATTTGCATGCCACCTCCTGGGTTTTATCCCGGAAAGCTCTGGCTTTCTTGCTGCCCACAGAAGCCTGGGGCAGGAGGGTTTCTAAGATGCCATGGTTTGCCCATTTAGTCACTTGTAGTCTAGGCAAGTTGCCCCTTTCTGGGTTTGCGGTGATGAAGGGGAGGCCAAGAGGCACAAACTGAGTCCCCAGTGGCTGCAGGCAGCTCCAGCTTGGTCCGAAGAATCCTCCTCACCATAGTCACATACCTTAGTGACTGTGTCCAGAAGGTGGCCTGCTGCTTGCTGTAGTGCTGCTTTTCCTACTTCTACCCTTCCCTGCCACCCCTCGCATGTCTCAGCTGACAAGCAATTTCTTGTTTTCCCTAGTCTCCTAGAGAAAGGGCTAAGAAACAGTCCATGTGCACCCCAACCTTAACCTTAGGTGAGCAGAGGAGTGTGGAGCAGCCTAGAGTACAGAGCTCTTAGGGAGAAGCCTGCTAATAAGGGGTGCTCTCCCATAGCCATATGTTAAATGCTAAATAGGCTGGGGTAGGTGAGCTTCGTCAGTTGCTGTCATCTTCAGAAGACTGACACAGCAGTAACAAATGATTGTTTTGCTTTTTTATAAAATGTTTTAAAACACCGTGGTTGCAAAACTTCAAAGCAGACTCTGTGCTACATGTCTGCTCCTCCCCTGAGTCTCTCTGTTTGGGGGTGGTAAAAATAAAAGGCCCAATATGTTTTCAGTACCTTACCTTACAGGGTTGGCTCCAAGTGTAAGTGGCCGGGAAGATATGGGGAGTGATTTTCCCCCTGCCTGTTGTTATCCTCTTGCCGCCTGTCTGTGTTTATACCCACACTTTATCACCTGGTCATTTTCTGGCCTCTCGTTACCACTTGTAGTCTTCCTTCCTTCCTCCCAGGGCTAGAGTAGCAACAGGTGGCAGACTATTAAAAAGAGAGGCTGCTTAAGGAGCCTAGAGCAGATGGGAAGAAATCCACCACAGCCCTGCTTTCCCAAGCCCACTTCTAGAGCATTCCAGCTAAAGGCTAATGCAAGAAAATGGCCAGCACCTGAGGATATTTTTTAAAGTTTTTTGTTTTCTTTTTTTATTTTACACACTTAAGCTAACTCAGTGCAGATTTATTATCCTGGTGACTTGCAGTCACATTCTAATGACTTTCAAAGGCCAGATAATATGATAAAAATCACTTAAAATAGCCATCCCTTTCATGCCTTAGTTTAACAGGTAGGCTTTATCTTTTGCCATTTCTGTATTTTATGTGCTATTTACCTGTTTCATAACCCCTCCAACATATACAAAAGACCACAGATTTAGTAGTTTATCTTATCATAAAGGGGCATCAATGTTGCACACAATTGTCAGAATGTGATCCTACTATTTCCCTACCATTGAGCAAGGAACAATTTCATACTCTCTTAGCTTGTGATCTTGATTGGCAAGTAGCAATGGCTGACTTTATTGGTATTATCAGCTTCCATTTACCAGCCTCTAAGCTTCTAAACTTTTTACAAACTGTGCATGTTAAGTTTGTATCTATTGTTATCTCTGAGTTTTTGCTTCATGCCACTACTGTCTTTACAGATGGTTTAGAAAAAACTGAAAAGACAGCTATAGTGGAGCAAGATACCATGCAAAACTGGCAGCATAAAATCCAGGAACATTTTTAAACTACGCAGCAGGCAGAGTTAGGTGCCCTGATAATTGGCTTTACAAACTTTTCCTCACCAAGACATAAATACAGTGATTCTACTTATGTGGTGTATAGCATTACTCATTTAGATCTTGCACATGTGAAGGGCATTACTAATGAATCTCTACTAGCTTTGTTTCTTGCAGCACAAGAGCTTCTCTGTGCCTGTCATCACCCTCTTTACATCACCCATATTTGCTCTTATTCTGGGATACCTGGTCCCTTATCAAAAGGGAAGGCTCAAGCTGATGTTCTGGTATAATCACAAATGTGGTTTGCAGACTTTCCTGCATTTTTTTGAGTTCAAGTTGATCATGCTTCTTTTCATGAGAATGCACTGAGTCTTAAACAACATTATCATTTGACACTTGCTGAAGCTCACATAATTCTTAAAACTTGTCCTGATTGTCAATGGCATTCTCTCTCGTCTTTTTCCTTAGAGCTTGGTGCAAACCCATGAGGTCTGGTGCCTAATGCTACCTGGCAAACTCATGTTACTCAGTATCCACCCTTTGGATCTTTTAAATTTATCCACATTAATGTGGATACTTGTACAAGCTTGATACATGCTACCCCCACCAAACAGAAAAGAAAAAAAAAAAAACAACTAAAGATGCAATTGCTCATTTGTTTAAATTTATTTTAACTTTAGACCTTCCACAAACTATAAAAATTGATAATGTACCTTACTATCTTAGTGCTCAATTTGCATATGCATTACATACATACAACACAAAACTAGTATTCCTTATAACTCAAGCTGTCAGGCCATTATTAAATGAAGTCATTAAACTCTTAAAATATATCTTAATAAACAAAAAAGGGGGAATATGAGTCTCTCCTTCCACAGGAAGAGGACCTGTCATTGGAGAATCAACCCACAATGACAGTGATGACTTGGAAGGCACCTGACATTACGTGAGGACAGCTACAGAAATTGGATCAACAGGCATCTATCAGGCTTACCACCATGGAAGCCCCTGCAACTGGAGAGAACCAGTTTCTCATATATCTGGCAGTAATTGGGGAAACTTCTGAGAAAGAAAGACAGGCATGGATGGTAATTCTACAGGGTGGCTGGAAATCCTTTTCCTTTGACAAGATCAACTCAAGAACATGTTTATTGGAGTCATGTTCTAAATCTCCCTATTTTTAATGTTATTACATGATGAGTTGCTGACTCACCTTTGTCATCTAATAATACTTCTTGGACAGGAGGTTGATAGATGCCCCTGTCTTACCCCTTAACTGAAAATTTGAGATAGATTAAACTTAATGACTCCTTGACTTTATTGTCTAGTAATCCCCCTCTTTGTTTTTCCACAGTAGTAAATGATAAGTGTATTACTCTCATTCCTCAGGAGTATCTTTACTATCAGCCCAAAAGGGATGCTAAACTTGCAAATATGACCTTATTTCTGCTGTTACAACTAATGTTACTGAGGTCTCTAATAAAGCTTCACAAGGGCCTGATCTTCCTATATGCCATCCGAGTAGGGAATGACAATATAAGTTTGAGACCATCCGTTGATCTCCATGCAGATGACCTGCACCACACCAAGGGCCTCTGTTTGATAATAGCACCTTACTTGATTGGGACCCCAGTGGTTATCTTATAACTGCAAATTAGACTATTGGATTTGGGAGTCCCTCCAATAGGTCTATAACCTGAGTATGGGCTTTCAGGACCAATATTACAACTAAAGGGAAATAAGCTTTAGGTCCTGTTCACACTCAAATTTGGAGACTAGGTCTTCCTTTTTGAATGGGTTCTTTCACATGGTGAGTACATTAGTAGCAGTGGCAACTATACCTTTTCTTTGCACAATAATGTTACTGATACAGTCCTGATTTGTACTACACACCCTTATATACTTCTGTTTGGGCAAGGATTTTCTTAACATAGAGAAGAATCCATCCTTTTATAATATGAAAGACTCTTTCAGTAGCTGGTATGCTATATCCATGTCTCATCAAAACATTATACAGTTAAATATCACCTATGCCATCATCTTAAAATGGCATGCAGAATTGTGGCTGCCTGTAAATTTAACTGGGAAGGAGATTCAACCTTGAGTAATTTAGAAAGGCACATCTTCAAGGGTCTTATTATGACCATTTGTCTTCTCAAATTTCCACTCTTTAGTGTAAATTAAAGAAACAACTTGAAGAATGGTCACAGCAGTTACAAACAAGTACCTTCCAGTAATTACAAGAAGGCTTTCAATGGTTAAACCTAACTACTTGGTTGTCTGGGTTAAACTTAGGCATTTGGGTGATGGCCGCTGTGCTTATTCTTTTTTGCACCTGTTTGCTAGGCATCTGCAGATGGCCCTGTGCTGCCACCTGGCACATCTATGACCAGACAAGAATGATAGAAGCTGACCTTGCATCGAATGACCATCACACTCTAAGAATTAAAGAAGGGAGAGATACAGAGGGTGCATAGCAACATATTCAAGCTTATGTACAAGGCATTTGAGGTTGGGCATGGAAAAATACTGAGGCACTGTGTGTATGTTATTTGTGCATGAGAATAAAACTCCTTGACCCAAAAAACAGGACAGGGAGTGGAGTGTTGGTGTGATAAGGAATGCTGAAAACAGCTTCTTGAGAATGCAGTTTGAGTGTACAAGGTCACAGGTGCCTCAGCAACTCACCTCAAATGGTCATCTAGTGGATGTTTGTAGTTTGTAGAAGCCCTTTAAATAAATACTTGGTGGACAGATGCTGGGGTAGACTCTCTCAGAAGGGTTCCCCATTACCCCTACTCAGCTGGAATTGTCTGAGTACTTCATTCTCAGCATTCACTGCAAGCTATAAGCTCTGCAGAGAGGAATTTGAAGAAATGCCCTGAAAGTAACCTTAGTGAAAATAAAACCAAGTTCAACTCCTGATGACACTGACTCAAGCACCCACACTAGTGACTTAGCAGAAGAGGCATGACCATTTCTAGGCATAAATTCTGTTTAACTACCTCATACAGTGCCTTGTTATCTACAGTAGGATTTTGGCTTTCACTCTGACTTTAATAAGAAACCATTGTAGGGTTTTAAATATCACAGTCTGATATATTTTAAAGGAATAATTCTGGATTCTGAATTGGAACTAGAGAAGGAAAAGGGTGAAAATAGGAGACCACTTAAAGAGGCTATTGCAGTAGTCCAAGCAAGAGATGCTTTTCATCTCTGGACCTGTATAGAAGGAGTAGATGTCATGAAATAGCTTAGTGTCAAGGCATGTTTTGATGGTAGAGTTAGTAGTATTTAAAAATGGATTCAAGGGTGGGGATAAAGAGAGAGGAAAAGGATAACTCCAAGACTGACCTGAGCACCTGGAAGAGTGAGTTGTCCCACAAGTGGGGAATACTAGAGGAGAAGCAGATTGAGAAAGTGAGAGCAAAACTTTGGGTTTATCCATGTTGAATATGAGACACCTGTTAGACATGACAGTGAAGATAATAAGTACAGTATTGAGGGCACGAGGCTGAATTAAAGGAAGAGTAGACTGGAGATATAAATTTGGAAGATATCAGCAATTAGGCGATGCTTTAAAGCAGTGAGACTTTTTATCATGTAAAAAGTGAATGTCCATAGGGAAGAGAAAAACCTAAAGGACCGAGTCTTGAGACTCTCTAACATTCAGAAGTCAGGAGGTAAAAAGGAACCAGCAAAGGAGATTGAGAACAAATAACCAGTGAAGTAGGAAGACTACAAAGAGAAGAATGCCCTCCTAGCCAAGCCAATAAGGGAGTGGTTCTCTCTGTTAGATATTACCAATATAAACAGATAAAGACAAATGTTCTATGGATTTAATTCTTTGGTGATATTTAGGGCAAATATTTTTTATAGGTTGTTATTTTTTTTAGTGTTGGTTCTTAAAATATGTATTTTAAAATGTTCTTTTCATAGAAAAAATATCAATTTTATGTAATAAATTTTATTGAATATTCTCCTTCTAGTTTCTTTCTTTGGTTTATAATTTAAGAAAAACTTTTTTATATAGAAATTTGAAAGAAAATAATATATTTTATTCTAATTTTTTACAGTTTTATTATATTTCAATCTTTGCAAATACTGTTTCAGTTCCTATAACCAAGGGACATATGACAATTCAGTTAGCAATTCCCCTAATGTATATATTTGAAATATACATATTTCAAATTTTTTTAATGTAAAAAACATGATAACATATATCTTCTCATTTAACTCCATTCACATTTTTGAAAACTTCTTTTGGTATATGCTTAAATGTAAAAATTGTTCAGCTATAAAATTATATCAAAAGTGTAACATTTAAATGTTATATAATTAATCTCTTAGTCCATCAAATGTGGACACTAATACATTTGTTCATATTTTTTGTGTACCTCTGTGTTCACTTGTATGTTCCAGAAAGTGTTCTAGTTATTGGTGCTATATATAAACAGAAAAACTCCCCGCCATTATGGAACTTACATTTTAGCTAGGGGAGAGAGACAATGAATAAAAGTTATAATAAATAAGTAAATTATATAGTATAATGAATAGCCATGATATTATATACTATGATAATTACATAATATAATAATTATATAGTATAATATGTGATCATAATAAGTGAGTACATTTTATAGTATGTTAGAAGGGGATATATGCTGTGGAAGGAATTTGGGCAGAGTGGGAGATTGAGTGGTCATGTGAAGGCAGCAGTTGCAGTCGAAATGAGACCAACAGTGTAGCCTCATCACATACCATTGTTAAAGAACTAGAAGGAGGTGAACAAGACGGAGGGGTAACCATGTGGGGGGAGAGGGCTCCAGGGAGAGAGAACAGCTGGTGCAAACGTCCTCAGCGGAGATCATGTTTGGTATTAATGATAATATGAAAGAGGCCAGTGTAGCTGGAGCTTAGGGAATATAAGAGAGAACAATAGCAGATTTGACTGGGAAGATCATGGGAGGTCAGGTCATGTAGGGTTTTATACACTGTATGTTCTAAGGGACATTGGAAGCCTCTGAAGGTTTTTTTTAACAGAGGGGAGCCATGATCTGGCTTATATTTTAACAGGATCAGGAAAGCTACTATGTAGAGAATAGACACTACAAGACAAAGGTGGAAGCAGGGAGGTCAGCAAGGATGCTTTTGTATTAACCCCGGTGAGAGAAGATAACAATTTTAGCTCATTTGTACTGAAGTAGTTGCAGTAGATGAGATAAGAAGTAGACTCCAGATATATTCCAGAGAAAGAAAAGACTGGTTTGTTTACGGACCAGATATAGAATGTGAAAGAAAGTGAGAGGACAAAGATGACTCCAAGCTTTGAGGCCTGGGCAACCAGAAGGCTGGAGTTGCCATTGACTGAGATGAGAAGGCTGTGTACGGAAAAGATTAGGTGACAATCAGAAGTTCAGTTTTGGACATGTCAAGTTTAAGATGTCTGTTAGACATCCAAGGGAGTTGTTTTGAGGGCAGTCGGACAGTGGAATATGTAAGTGTGGACAGAAGAGCAAGCCAGGCCAGAAGTATATACTTTAGGGTTGCAGCATAAGAGGGTGGATGAAGCATCAAGAAAGTAAGGTAAATAGAGAAGGGAAGATTTCTGGAACTCAGCCCTGGCCCACTCTAATGTTAGGATGTCAGGGTGAATGGCAGGAACCAGCCAGGAAACTGAGAACAAGAAGCCAGAGCAGTAGAAGAAAATCCAGATGAGTGTTGGTTGTCCTGGTAACAAAGTGCAGACAATGTTTCTAAGAAGGAGAGAGAAATTTAGCAGCATTGAATTATTATTTTTCTCAAACTTTAGCTTTAAGAGAAAATTCTCCCTTACAATAGAGATGTATGAATCTCTTTAAAACAATACACTTTTTATTCATAGGGAATTTGTTTAAATGTGCAGTTAAAGAAAGTTAAAAATATTATTCTCCAGACAGAAAGTAAGTTATCTACTCTTGTCAAACCAATCTACTACTAATTCATGGCTCTGCTAATTTATGATGACCCAAGTCCTTTTCTTAAAGTAAACTTTCACAAACTGAGCTTCTAAAATTTTCTGGATAGTTACTAATATGTATAGCAAATAAACTCTTCCTTGAAATGATTGTTGGGAGCCATTCTCCATGGGCCTCTTTTGTGTTTCTTTGAGCAGGGATACTTACTGCCTTTGATCTAGACTATTTTTTCAAGGCTGATATCTGTTCAGTTGTCCCTAGATATTTGTGGGTGTCCAGGACACCTGCACCATGTATACCAAAATCCACAAATGTTTAAGTCTCTTATATCAAATGTCAGGCTGGGCATGGCTGCTCATGCCTTTAATCTCAGCACCTTGGGAGGCCAAGGTGGGCAGATCACTTGAGGTCAGGAGTTCAAGATCAGCCTGGCCAACATAGCAAAACCTAATCTCTACTAAAAATACAAAAATTAGCTCAGGATGGTGGTCATGTCAGTAATTCCAGCTACTCAGAAGGCTTGGGCAGGGGGATCACTTGAGCCCAGGAGGTGAAGGCTGCAGTGAGCCAAGATCATGTCATTGCACTCCAGCCTAGGTGACAGAGCAAAACTCCATCTCAAATAAATAAATAAATAAATAAATGGCAGCATATTTACATAAAACCTATGTACATTCTCTTTGATACTTTAAATCATTTCTAGAATACTTATATTTAATACAAATAAATGCTATGTAGAGAGCTGTTATACTGTGTTGTTTCTTAATTTCTCTTTTTTTTATTATTGTGTTGTCATTTTTATTATCCCTTCTGAATAATTTTGATCTGTGGTTGGTCGAATCTGTGGATGAGGAGGGCAGATTGTATAACAGTTGTGGAAGATAGACATAGCATCTCCTTCCAGAAGGGAAGGTGGGTTTATTTATCATCCAATATAATAAAGATAATGTCTCAATGTCTCATTCTGAGAAAAAAAATGTTCTAAGCTTGGGTTCCTTAGTTGTGATGGGAACCCCATGTGTATACAGCATTCAACTGGGCTTATATCCATCTCATTTAACCCTCATGAAACTTTGAAGGCAAAAGAAAACAATGTACATATAAGGCTCCTCTCACCTGCTGTCCTGTGAGTAATAAAGGGCTTTGTTTCTCACTTAGGAGTCTTGTGTCTTCTGCTAGCATGATACTGTAGTAGGCTAATTTCTTAGCTTGCAAGAGGTGTAAAATCTTAGCTCTTTCACAGCTGTCACAGAAACATGAGTTTCAAATCAGAAAAGTTTGTTTAAATCTTTTAGTCATCAGCAAATTTTAAAATAACACATTTAACAAATTTTAAAATAACAAATTTTAAAATAACACATGTAAATCATGCAGTTAGACTGAATCTTATACATATCAAATGTATATAGTCATCTGTCACTTAAAAACAGTCATTAGTTCTAAGAAATGCATTTATATATGATTTTTTATTGTGTCAACATCATAAAGTGTATTTATACAAACAGGTAATACAGCATGCTATGCACATAGGCTCCATGGTATAGCCTATTGCTCCTAGGTTACAAACCTGTATAGCATGTTACTGTACTGGATACTGTAGGCAGCTATAACACAATGGTAACTACAATCATCTCTCTATATGGGATCAGGACCTCCCATAGATACCACAATCCACAAATGCTCAAGTCACTAATATAAAATGGTATTGTATTTACATTGCACCTACCTATATCCTATAATACACTTTAAATAATTTCCAGATTACTTATAATATCTAACACAATGTAAATGCTCTGTAAATAGTTTTATACTATATTGTTTAGGGAATAACAACAGTAAAAGAGTCTGTACATGTTCAGTACAGACACAACCATCCTTTTGTTGGAATATTTTTGATCTTCAGTTGCTTTAATCCACAAATGTAGAACACATGGATACAGAAGGCTGATTTTATTTGTGTGTCTAAATATATCTAAACATAGAAAAGATACAGTAAAAACATGGTATAAAATATATATAGGGCACCGTATATAAGCACCTGTATAAGGCACTTACCATAAATGGAGCTTCCAGGATTGGGCCTTGGTCTGGGTGAGTCAGTGAGGGAATGGTGAGTCAATATGAAGTCCTAAGATATTACTGTATACACTACTGTAGACTTTATAAACATTATACACTTAGTCTACTGTAAGTTTACTAAACATATTTTTATTTATGTCATAACCCTAGCTTACTGTAACATAACTTCATAACCTTTTCATTTTTAACATTTTGACTTTTGTAATAACACTTAGCTTAAAACACAGACACGCTGTACAAGTGTACAAAAATGTTTTCTTTCTTTATTCTCTTACCTATAATCTTTTTTCAATTTTTAAAATTGTATACATATGTAAATATATATGTACACATATATATTTACTTTTTATATACTGTTGTTAAAAATACAAACACACATATTAGCCTAGGCCTACACGGGGTCAGGATCATCAATATCACTATTTTCCACCTCCACTTCTTGCCTCACTGGAAGGTCATCAGGGACAATAACATGCATAGAGTTGTCATCCCTTATGATAACAATACATTCTTCTGGAATAACCTCCTGAAGGACTTGCCTAAGGCTTTTTATAGTCAATTTTTAAAAGGTATAAGTAGAAGTAGTATACTTTAATAGGACTATAGTAGTATAGCAAATGCATTAACTGGTAACCTAGTTATTTATTATCAAGTATTATGTACTGTATATAATTGTTTGTGCTATACATTCATGTAACTGGCAGTGCAGTAGGTTTGCTTGCATCAGCATTACCATGAATGTGAGTAATATGCCATACTAGATGTTATGACAGCTGCAACATAACAAGGTGATAGAAATTTTTCAGTTCCATTATAACCTCATGGGCCCAGTGTCACAAATGTGATTCATCAATGATTAAATGCCAGTGTGCGGCATATGACTTTGTGTGTATGTGTGTATTAAGGGTTTAGCATGATGAATGGTTAGAATGATGAATCTATTAAAAAGAGACAAGGTGTATTAGTCAGCTAAAGCTGCCATAACAAAATACCATGGAGTGACTTAAATAACAAAAATGCATTTGCTCACAGTTCTGAAGGCTGGAGGTCCAATATCAAGGTGCTGGTAGGTTTGGTTTCTTTTGAGGCCTTTCACGTTGGCTTGCAGATGACTGCATTCTCACTGCATCCTCAAATAAAACTATTTTTGCCTTACACTCTTTTTTTTTTTTTTTGAGATGGAGTCTTGCTCTGTCACCCAGGTTAGAGTGCAGTGACACAAACTCAGGATCTCAGCTTACTGAAACCTCCACCTCTGGGGTTCAAGTGATTGTCCTGCCTCAGCCTCCTGAGTAGCTGGGATTACAGGTGCCTGCCATTGTACCTGGCTATTTTTTTTTAATTTTTAGTAGAGACAGGGCTTCACCATCTTGGACAGGCTAGTCTTGAACTCCTGACCTCGTGATCCACCTGCTTTTGTCTCCCAAAGTGCTGAGATTACAGGCGTGAGCCACTGCAACTGGCCTTAAACACCTCTTTTTAAAAGGATATCAATATATTGGATTACAGCCATTAAAGACCTTATCTCCAAATACAATCACATTCTGAGATACTGGGGGTTAAGACTTCAACATATGACTTTTGGGAGGTACACAATTCCACCTATAACAGAAGGAAAAAAAGAAAGATCTAATTTGGTTTATGATAATAAATTAAATTTTTACAATTCATTTTATTACAAAAATACTTCTCATGACTGGTAGACTCACCCTGTTTTTATTATTTACTAGGAATATCTTTATTTGCTGTCTCTTTTAATTGCAGGCTGCAGAAATATTGGTCTCCATAACACCATAAGCATGATGTGGCATTAAAGAGGTGGCTGGGGTAGGAGAAAGTAGAAGAAATGGCTATACCCCCTGCTCAAGTTTACTTTGATGTATAAGAACATTGTAAATGCAACTTCAATTCTTTCTTCCAATCCTTCTTCTTCATTAACTTTTCAAGTGTCATATGCCATTGCCAATAACTGAAAACAGGATATATGTCTTTCAGTCTAGTGAGTTTACAAATGATTAGTCCAAAGTGCTTCACTGATTTTTGTTGTTATTTATTTGTTTATTTATTTTTTTGAGATGGAGTCTCACTCTGTTGTCTAGACTGGAGTGCAGTGGTGCAATCTGGGCTCACTGCAACTTCTGCCTTCTCGGTTCAAGCAATTCTCCTGCCTCAGCCTCCCAAGCAGCTGAGACTACAAGACTGTGATGCCATGCCCAGCTAATTTTTGTATTTTTAGTAGACAAGAGGTTTCACCATACTGGCCAAGAATAGTCTTAAACTCCTGACTTTGTGATTCATCCACCTCAGCCTCCTGAAGTGATGGGATTACAGGCATAAGGCACCATGTCCAGCCCAAATTGCTTCACTTTATTGTAATTATCTTCTTCCTGAGGCTACACACTTAGGGTCAGGACTCTGACAGTCTATTATGGTTTAGGATTTTGGTAATTGTCTTAAACATTTGGCTATTGGAAGTCTCTTTGTTTATTCAGGAGAAACTTTAACCCAGTTTTAACTGACTAGTAGAAGTCTGCCCTTCTATTTGTAAATAATGACTTATGTTAGAAGACATGATAATTCAATAGGATCCCGAAAACTCTCTTGTCTCAGGGCAGGCTTTTTTTTGCAACTAGAAACTTGGTATTAAGTTGGGCAGCACTAATAAAGGACATCCTCTTTGCAGCGCTCTCTGGTGGTGAGGCAAGTGCAGTACAAGTCCTCTAAAAGTATCTCTTTTTTCAGAGTTCTCAACGAGAGCTGGACCCTAATTCTGAGTGGCTTTGTTAGAAAATGAGTTCTTGCAAACAAGGAGAATGGGAAAACTCTTTTTCAAGGTAAGAGAGGAGGCTACATTCTAGAAGCCCTCAGTGTCTTCTGAGAGTATTGAATTCAGATGTTTAAGTCACTTGAAAACAGTCCCAAAATTTCTTTCTTAACTTTCTAAGTACCCTTCAGCAAAACTACCATTTCCACCAGAGAAACACATATGTTTCCAGATTAGCCTTGGGCATCTTGGAACCATATCTCCAGGTTAGATTTCTAAATTAAATGTCAACCATGACCATGAATTGCAACATAATACACTAATCAAATGCATGTCTATACATGCTCCTAGACTAAAAGGGTTAAATAGACCATTTTTCTTCCTTTTGAAAGATTATGCCTTGGAGACTTGACAAGCAGCCTTTTAGTGAGTCTTCTAGGGAGAGTAATAGCTTCTGGTTTGAGAACTTCTAACAGATGACAGTATTGATAAATCAAACAAAAGAGAAAACCCCACCTGGCTGAGAGATGAGACTAGTGGGAATAATTATGCATTAATAAATATGCATTAAATCCATTTGAGAGAAATTTAGTTTTCTTTTTGATTTTGCCCAGATTTTGAATTTTCTATCTGTCCAAGGAAGAAGAATATCTATAGCTGGGTTCTGAAAAGTTGTCCATGCTAACTGGTCTTATGTGAGACTTGTTTCTGTTTTTACTCTTTTCCTTTAGCATTTGGCATTCTTATCTACACATTAATAGTGAAATATTGAGTTCCAGTCTTTGTGATCCTGGTGTCTCATGAATGTTTTTTCATGTTCAGTTGCTCACAGAAACCTCATTCCATCATAGCTTTCACTTCTGAAAGGGTCATGAAAGCCCTTCAGATAAGGGGGTGACTATTCTGCCAAACTGGCATTCAGACTAAGATGCATTTTTTTTCTACTCCTTGACTGAGGAGATACAGACTTAAGTGATGTCATGAGGCCTGTCAATGAGTCTATAGTCCCATTTGGAAGAGACAGGCATATAGAGATTAGAGTTATTTTGCATAGGGGGATGTTGATTGACTGAATGTTTAAAGGTAATCTTGCTTTTTCAACATTTAAAATTATAAATTACATATACAGTAAAATTTAACATCTTAACCATATTTAAGTTTATAGTTTAGTGTTTTTAAGTACATTCGTTATTGAGCAACCATCACCACAATCCATCACCAGGGCTCTTTACATCTTGCAAAATTAAAGTGATATTTACTGAATTAAGTCCATTTGTATGGCTATAACAAAATACCTGAGACTGAGTGATATAGTTTGTATGTTTGTACTCTCCAAATATTATGTTGAAATATCATCCTCAATGTTGGAGGTAGGAGCTGGTGGGAAGTGTTTGGGTCATGGGAACAGATTCATCATGAATGTCTTCATGCTGTCCTCATAAGAGTAAGTTCTAGTGAGATTTGGCTGTTTAAAAATGTGTGTCACCTCCTTGATCTCTCTCTTGCTCCCTCACTTGCCATGTCACAAGGCAGCTCTCTTTTGCCTTCTGCCATGATTGCAAGTTTCCTGAGTCACTCACCAGAAGCAGATGCTGAAGCCATGCTTCCTGTATAGCTGACAAAACTGAGCCAATCAAATCTCTTTTCTTTATACATTACCCAGCCTTGGGTGTTTCTTTTTAGCAATACGAGAATGGCCTAACACAAATAATTGGTACTGAGGAGTGGGGCGTTGCTATGAAGGTACCTGAAAGTGTAAAACTGGGTAATGGACAGAGGTTGAGAGAGTTTGGAAGACCCAGAAGAAAACAGGAAGACAAAGGAAAGTTTGAAATTTCTTAGAGACTGGTTAAACTGTTGTGACCAGATACTGATAGAAATATAGACAGTGATGTCCAGAATGATAAGGTCTCAGATGGAAATAAGGAAGTTATTAGGAGGTGGAGTAAATGTTACCCATGTAAAGAACTTGGCAAACAAGTTGGCTGCATTGTGTTCATGTTCTAAAGATCTGTAGAAGTTTGAACTTATGAGTTATGTCTTAGTATCTGGTGGAAGAACTGCCTAAGCAACAAAATATTCAAGATGCAGCCTAGCTTCTTCTGACAGCCTACAATCAGAGCAATGAAATGACTTAAAATTGGAACTTATATTTCAAAGGAAAGCAGAAAATAAAAGTTTGAAAATTTCGCAAGTTGGCCATGTGACAGACAAAGAATCCAAACAGGCTGCGGAGCAATAGCTTTCTAGAGAGATTAGCATGACTAAAAGTGAGCCAAGTGCTAATATTCAAGACAATGGAAAAAAGTCTTCAAGGTATTTCAGAATCTTTGAGGCAGACCGTCTAATCACAGGCCCAGAAGCCTAGGAGGAACTAATGGTTTCAGGGACCAGATCTGGAACACTGCTGCCATGCTCAGCCTCAGAGCACCAATCCCCACATACCAGCCACTCCGGCTGCAACTGTGGCTCAAAAGTCTCCAGGTACAGCTCAGACCACCACTCCAGAGGGGTAAGCCTGTAAGTCTTGACAGCCTCCATGTTGTGTTAAGCCTACAGGCACACAGAATGCAAGAGTAAAGATGACTTGGCAGCTTCCACCTAGATTTAAGAGAATGTATCAGAAAGCCTGGGTGCCCAGGCAGAAGCCTGCCACAGGGACAGAGCCCCCACAGAGAACCTCTACTAGGGCACTGCCTAGTGGAGCTGTGCAAAGGGGGCCACTCCTCCAGACCTTAGAATTGCAGCTTGTACTCTCTGCCTGGAAAAGCAGCAGGCACTCAACTTGAATTCATGAGAGCAACCATGGAAACTGTACTGTGTCAAATCACAGAGACAGAGCTCCCCAAGGCTTTGGAAACCCATCCTTTTCACCGGTATGACTTGGGTGCGGGATATGGAGTCAAATGAGATTATTTTAGAGCTTTAATATTTATTGACTGCTCTGCTTGGTTTCAGACTTGCATGGGGCCAATTAACTCTTTCTTTTGGCCAATTTCTCCCTTTTGAAAAGGCAATATTTACCCAATACCTCTATTACTGTTGTATCTTGGGAGCAAATAACTTGTTTTGATTTTACAGCTTGTAGGTGGAAGATGAGACTCATGACTTTAGACTTTATGCTGGAATCAGTTAAGACTTTTGTGGACTATTAACAGGGGTAATTGTATTTTGCAACATTAAAAGGATATGAGATTTGAGAGGCCAGGGCCAGAATAATATAGTTTGAATGTTCATCTCCTCCAAATCTTATGTTGAAATATAATACTCAACATTGGAGATAGGGCTTGGTGGGAGGTTTTTAAGTCATGGAAGAAGATCCCACATGAATGGCTTCGTGCTATCCTTACAATAGCAAGTAAGTTCATGTGAGGACTAGTTATTTAAAAGTGTGTGGCATCTCCCCTCACTCATTGCCTTTTCTCTGCATTAGTCTGCTTTGACATTGCTGATTAGGATAAAGTCATACCAAGGACTGGGTAAATTATAAATAAAAATAGATGTAATGGCCTCACACTTTCACATGGCTGGGGATTCCTCACAATCATGGCAGAAGGTCAAAGGTACATCTTACATGGCAAGAGGTAAGAGAGAGAATGAGAACCAAGTGAAAGGGATTTTTCCTTATAAAACCATCAGATCTCGTGAGACTTATTAACTGCCATGAGAACAGTATAGGGAACTGTCACCATGATTAAATTATCTCCCACCAGGTCCTTCCCACAACATGTGGGAATTATGGGAGCTACAATTAAAGATGAGATTTTGGTGGAGACACAGAGCCAAACCATATTATTCAAACTCTGGCCCTTCCCAAATCTCATGTCTTCACATTTCAAAAACAATCATGCCTTTTCAAAATTCCCCAGGGCCATTTTGGCATTAACTCAAAAGTCCAGAGTCCAAAGTTTCATCTAAGACAAGGCAAGTCCCTTTCACCTATCAGCCTGGCAAATCAAAAGCAAGTTAGTTACTTCTCAGATACACTGGGGGTACAGGCATTGGATAAATACAGCCATTCCAAATGGGAGAAACTGGCCAAAACAAAGTGGCTACAAGCCCATGCAAGTTCAAAATCCAGTGGGGCAGTCAAATATTAAAACTCTGAAATGATATCCTTTGACTCCATGTCTCACATCCATGTCACACTGATGCAAGAGGTGGGTTCCCATGATCTTGGGCAGCTTCACCCCTGTGGCTTTGTAGGGTATAGCCTCCCTCCATCCTGCTTTCACAGGCTGTTTGCAGCTTTTTCCAGGTGCAGGTGTGAGCTGTTGGTGGATCTACCATTCTGGAGTCTGGAGAATAGTGACCTTCTTCTCACAGCTCTACTAGGCAGTGCCCCAGCAGGGCTCTGTATGGGGGTTTCAACCCCACATTTCCATTCTGTGCTGCCCTAACAGAGGTTCTCTATGAGAGCCCTGCACTGCAGCAAACTTTTGCCTGGACATCTAGTCATTTCCATACACCTAGGTGGTGGTTATCAAATCTCAATTCTTGACTTCTGTCCACTAGCAGTCTCAATACCATGTAGAAGCTGTGAAGGCTTGGGCTTACATTCTCTGAAACTGTAGCTTGAGCTGTACCTTGACCCCTTTTAGCCATAGCTAGAGTGACTGTAACACAAGGCACAGAGTCCCTAGGCTTCACACAGCAGGGGAGCCTTAGGCCCAGACAACAAAACCTTTATTACTCCCAGGTCTTTGGGCCTGTGATGGAAGGGGCTGCCACAAAGGTTTCTGGCATGTTCTAGAGACATTTTCCCCATTGTCTTGGTGATTAACATTTGATTCCTCCTTACTTATGCAAATTTCTGCAGCCAGTTTGAATTAATCTTTAGAAAATAAGTGTTTCTTTTCTATCGCATTATTGAACTGCAAATTTTCTAAAATTTTATGCTGTTTCCCTTTTAAAACTGAATGCTTTCAACAGCACACAAGTTATATCTTGAATGCTTTGCTGCTTAGAAATTTCTCTTTCAGGAGAGAGATCCAAGATGGCCGATAGCAACAGCTCAGGATTGTAGCTCCCAGTGAAAGGGCAGAGAGCAAGTGGACGCCGCACTTTCAGACAAATTTTTGTTGCCCACAGACTGGGAGATTCCTGGTGGAAGAGCCCCACTGGTCACCAGCAAGACTCTTTTGGCCGGCGTGGCTGTTTTGCCGGCACCCCAGCGCAGCGCTTCTCAGTGCAGAGTATACGGGACTGGGTGCCCTTTTAGTTGGGCTAGGCTGGTCCCATCCCCACAAGGAGAACAGCAATTGGAAGCACTGAGAACTGAGAGTTTCACATCAAGCACAGCTGAACCCGGGAAGGTCCAGCTTTGTGGGGAATGGGCGTCCACCAAAGGAAAACTAAGAAACAGAAAAACTTCATCACTGGGCGGAGAGAGATCCAAGATGGCCACTTAGCAGCAGCTCAGGATTGTAGCTCCCAGTGAAAGTGCAGAGAGCAAGTGGAGCCGCAATTTCAGACGAATTTTTGTTGCCCACAAACTGGGAGATTCCCGGCAGAGGAGCCACACGAGTCACCAATATGACTCTTTTGGCTGGCACGGCTGTTTTGCCGGCACCCCGGCGTGGTGCTTCTCAGTGCGGAGTGTACAGGACTGGGTGCCCTTTTAGTCGGGCTTGGCAGGTCCCATTCCCACAAGGAGAACAGCAATTGGAAGCACTGAGGACTGACAGTTTCACAGCAAGCACAGCCGAACCCAGGAAGATCTAGCTCTGTGGGGAAGGGGCGTCCACTGAAGGAAAACTAAGAAACAGAAAAAACTTCAAAGATGACAGGCGGATAAATCCACAAAAATGGGAAGAAACCAGTGCAAAAAGGCTGAGAACACCCGAAATCAGAATGCCTCTACTCCTACAGGGGATTGCACCTCCTCATTAGCAAGGGAACAAGACCTGACGGGTAATGAGTGTGATGATCTGTCAGAATCAGGCTTCAGAAGGTGGATAATAAGAAACTTCTGTGAGCTAAAAGAACAGGTTCTAACCCAATGCAAAGAAACTAAGAACCTTGAAAGAAGATTTAACGAAATGCTAATGAGAATGGACAACTTAGAGAGGAATATAAGTGAACTGATGGAGCTGAAAAACACAACACGAGAACTTCATGAAGTATGCACAAGTTTCAACAGCTGAATTGACCAAGCAGAAGAAAGGATAACAGAGGTTGAAATTCAACTCAATGAAATAAAATAAGAAGGCAAAATTAGAGAAAAAAGGGTAAAAAGGAATGAACAAAGTCTCCACGAAATATGGGACTATGTGAAAAGACCTAACCTACATTTGATAGGTGTACCTGAAGGTGAAGAAGAGAATGAATCCAAGCTGGAAAATACTCTTCAGGATATTATCCAGGAAAACTTCCCCAACCTTGCAACGCAGGCCAATATTCAAGTTCAGGAAATACAGAGAACACCACAAAGATATTCCTCAAGAAGAGCAACCCCAAGGCACATAATCGTCAGATTCACCAGGGTTGAAATGAAAGAGAAAATGCTAAGAGCAG
>PVKP010009255.1:0-35708 GCA_004027715.1 Plecturocebus donacophilus | reverse complement strand
TAAGGGAAGCCCATCAGACTCACAGCATATCTCTCAGTGGAGACCCTGCAGGCCAGAAGACAGTGGGGGCCAACATTCAACATCCTTAAAGAAAAGAACTTTCAGCCTAGAATTTCATATCTGCCAAACTAAGCTTCATAAGCGAAGGAAAAATAAAATTTTTTGTGAACAAGCAAGTACTCAGAGATTTCATCACCACGAGGCCTGCTTTACAAGAGTTTCTGAAAGAAGCACTACACATAGACGGGAACAACCAGTATCAGCCATTCCAAAAACATACCAAAAGGTAAAGAGCGTCACTATAATGAAGAATCTACATCAACTAATGGGAAAAACAGCCAGCTAGCATTACCAGAAGCTGCAAATTTTGTCTCTGATAAAACAGACTTTAAAACAACAAAGAACATAAGAAACAAAGAGGGACATTACACGGTGGTGAAAGGATCAATGCAACAAGAAGAGCTAATGATCTTAAATATATACGCACCCATTACAGGAGCACCCAGATACATAGGGCAAGTTCTTAATGACTTACAAAGAGACTTAGACTCCCACACAATAGTAGTGGGAGACTTTAACATTACACTGTCAATATTACACAGATCAACGAGATAGAAAATTAACAAGGATATCCAGGACTTGAACTCAGATCTGAAACAAGTAAACTTAACAAATATTTACAGAACTCTTCTCCCCAAATCCACAAAACATACATTTTTCTCAGTATCACATTACACCTATTTTAAAAGTGATCACATAATTGGAAGTAAATCACTCCTCAGCAATTGCATAGCATTTCACAGGTTTAAATAAAATATTGGTTGGCTGCTTATTTGTTATTTTCATCCCCTATTCCTTCCTGTCTCCATTGTGAAGAACAATTATTGGCATAAAAGAGGTTTTTAATACCCATTTTTAGACTGCATTCTAGCCTGGGCAATAAAACAAGAATCCCGTTCTCTCTCCCTCTTTCTCTTCCTCTTTCTTTCTCTCTTTCATTCTTTAAAAAAAAAAAATTCTCTTTCAAATACCTTAAATCGTCTTTCTGAAGTTCAAAGTTCCACAAATCTCTAGAGCAGGGATAAAATGCCACCAGTATCTTTGCTAAAACATAGCAAGAGTCACTTTTACTCCAGTTCCCAAGAAGTTCCTTATCTCTATCTGAGACCATCTCAACTTGGATTTTATTGTCCATATCATTACTAGCATTTTGGTTAAAGCCATTCAACAAGTCTCTAGGAACTTCCAAACTTTCCCACATTTTTCTATCTTCTTCTCAGCCCTCCAAACTGTTTGAACCTCTGCCTGTTACCCTGTGCCAAAGTTGCTTCCACATTTGCAGGTATCTTTACAACAGCACCCCACTCAATCCATGACAATTTATTGCATTAGTCCATTTTGACACTGCCGATAAAAATATAACATAGCCAAGACTGAGTAAATTATAAAGAAAAAGAGGTTTAATGGACTTACAGTTCTCTGTGGCTGGAGAGGCCCCACAATTATAGCAGAAGGTGAAAGTCATGTCTGACATAGCAGCAGGCAAGAGAATGAGAACCAAGCAAAAAGGGTTTTCCCTTATAAAACCATCAGACGTCGTGAGACTTATTAACTACTATAAGAACAGTATGGGGAAAACTGCTCCCATAATTCAGTTATCTCCCACCAGGTCCATCCCACAACATATGGGAATTATGGGAGCTACAAGATGAGATTTGAATGGGTATATTACCAAACTATATCACTCTCTCACCATGCGATGTGCATGCTTATTCACCTTCTGTCTTGAGTGGAAGCTTCCTGGGACCTCACCAGAAGCAAATTCTACAACCATGCTGTACAGCCTGCGAACTGTGAGCCAATCAAATCTCTTTTCTTTATAAATTACCCAGCTTCATGTGTTTATAGAAATGCGAAACTGCTCTAACACACTAGTCCAAATCAAAGTGCTTGCACTGATGTCTGCTGAGGGCTGCTTTGTTTCTAGAATGGCACCTTGTTGCTGTATCTTTACAATGAGGAAGGTAGAAGGGCCAGAGAGCACTTCCTTAAAGCTTGAGACCTTATATAAGGGTGTTAATCCCATTCATGAGCACAGACCTCTCATAACTTAAGCACCTCCCAAAAGTCATACCTCTTACTCTTGCATTGGGAATTAAGTTTCAAGATGAAGTTTGGAGGGAAGACCATCATTATAAATATATTTCTTAATACATATTAACTACCCATTCCTCCTTCCCCTAGATAGTTCCACTGCCACTCTACTTTCTGCCTGAATTTGACTACTCTGGGTATCTCATGTAAGTAAAATCCCGTAATGTTTGTTTTTGTGTGTGTGTGCTTGGCTTATCATTCTTAGTATAATGTCTTTAGGTTCATTAATGTTGTAGTATGTGTTAGAATTTCCTTTCTTTTTAATGCTGAATAATGCTTAATTGTATGCATATAAAACATTTTGCTTATCCATTTATTTGTCAATGAACAAGTGGGATGTTGCCTCATTTTTGATCTTGTGAATAATGCTGCTATCAACATAGTTGTACAAATATCTCTGCATGATCTTGCTATCAATTTCTTTGGGTATATTTCTAGAAGTGGAATTGCTGGATTGAATGGTAAATCTATTTTTAAATTTTTGAGAAACTATTATACTGTTTTCCACAGTGAGTATACCACTTTACAGTCCCAACAAGAGTGTATAAATGATCCAATTTCTCCACATCCTCACCAACACTTGTACAGACTATCCTGAAAAATGCCACATGCACTTGAAAAGAATATATGTTCTGTTGTTGTTAAGTAGAGTGTTCTAGGTCTGTTAGATCTAGTTGGTTTATTGTGTTGTTCAAATCTTCCATTTCCTTTTTTATGTTTTGTCTCGTTGTTCTATCAATAACTGAAAGTGTGGGGCATTATAACAGGCATTAGGCTGTTCTAGGTACTATTGTGGAAATTTCTATTTTTTCCTAAAATTCTGTTGATTTTTGCTTCTTTTGTTTAGACGGTCACTTGTTAGGTGCATACATGTTTATAGTTTTTATATATTAGTGTTTTGAAACTTTTATTAATATATAATGTTTTTATTTGTCTCCTGTAAATGTTTTAATTTAAAGTCTATTTTGTCTGATATTTATAGAGCTAGCCCTGCACTGTTTTGGTTACTATTTACATGGAATTTATTTTTCTATCCTTTCATTTTCAACTTATTTGCATCTTTGGCTCTAAAGTGAGTTTTTTTGTAGACAGCATATGGTTTATAGGTTTTTTAAATCCATTTTTCAATCTCTGTCTTTTCACTGAAGGTTTTTATTTTATTTTATTTTATTTTATTTTATTTTATTTTTTATTGCATTTTAGGTTTTGGGGTACATGTGAAGAACATACAATATTGTTGCAAGGTTTTAATACATTTCCATTTAAAGTAACTGCTCATAAAGAAAAACTTACCTCTGCTAATTTGCTATTTTCTATGTGCCTTGTAGCTTTTTGTCTCTCATTTCTTGTGTTTGATGTTTAGTTAATTTTTTTTTTGACAGAGTTTCACTCTTGTTGCCCAGGCTGGAGTGCAACGGTGCAATCTTGGCTCACTGCAAGCTCTGCTTTCTGGATTCAAGCAATTCTTCTGACTCAGTCTCCAAAGTAGCTGGGATTACAGGTGCCCACTGCCTTGCCTGGCTATTTTTTTGTATTTTTAATACAGACAGGGTTTCACCATCTTAGCCAGACTGTCTCAAACTCCTGACTTCAGGTGATCCACCTGCCTTAGCCCTCAAAGTGCTGGGATTATAGGAGTGAGCCACCACACCTGGCCTGTTCAGCTGATTTTTAAAAGTAAAACTCTAATTCCCTTCTCATTTTTTCTGTATATTTTGTAACTATTTTCTTTGTGATTATCATGGGGATACATTTAACATCCTAAAGTTATAACAGCCTAATTTGAATTAATACCAGCTTAATTTCAATAGTATACAAAAATCTCTGCTCCTATATATCTCCATCCCAACTGTATTAGTCCATCGTCACGCTTCTATGAAGAAATACCCATGACTGGGCAATTTATAAAGAAAAGAGGTTTAGTTGATTCATGGTTATGCATGGTTGGGGAGGCCTCATGAAACTTACAAACATGGGGGAAGGAACCTCTTCCCAGGGAGGCAGGAGAGAGAATGAGTATAAGCAGGGGAAATGTCAGACACTTATGAAACCATCAGATCTTGTGAGATTCACTCATTATCATGAGAACAGCATGGGGTAACCACCTCCATAATCTAATTACCTTCACCTGGTCCTGACCTTGACTCATGGGGATTATTATAATTCAAGTTGAGATTTGGGTGGGGACACAGAGCCAAACCAGATTTCTTGCCCTTTTCTGTTGTCACAAAATCAATTATATATTTATGCATTTTGTGTTCAAAAACATAAACTAATAATTTTATAATGATAAATCTCTTAAATTATATACAAAATGCAATGTGGAGTTGTAGACCAAAATTACAATAATACAAACTTTTAGATTAATTATTATTTTAAAAAATTAGTTTTGAAAACATGTAGAAAACAAAAAAATAAAGTTACAAATTATTTTGACACTAATACTAGCTTTTTGCTGTCATATTTATATTCAGTGAGATCTTTGTACTTCATAATCTTTTTAATTACTCTCTAATATACTCATTTAAACAGGCAGAAATTTCTTTAGTTTTTCTTACAAGACAGATCTAGTGATAACAGACTCTCTCAGCTTTGGTTTATTTGGAAATATCTTCATTTTCCACTATCTTATGAAGGAAAGTTTTGCTGTATATAAAAATTCTTCATTGAGAGTTTTTCTTTTGGCACTTTGAATATATTGGCCCACTGTTTCCTGGCCTCCAAAGTTTCCAATGAGAAATTTGCAGATAAACTTATTAAGGATCTCTTGTATGTGATGAATCACTTCTCTCTTGTGGCTTTCAGGATTTTCTCTTCATATTTGCCTTTTGACTGTATTTATAATGTGTGTTAGTATGATTCTAAGTTCATCCTAATTAGAATTCATTGAGCATCTTGAATGTTTATAGTTATGTCTTTAATCAAACTTGCGAAGTCTTCAGCCTTTTTAAGTAATCACTTCACTTTTCTCTCTTCTGAGATTCACACAATGTATATGTTGGTCCACCTGATGTTGTCCCATAAATCCCTTAGGCTCTGCTCACTTCTCTTTAATCATATTTCTGGTCCTCAGACACAATAATTTCAATTTTCTTCAAGTTTGTTGATTCTTCCTTCTGCCTGCTCAAATCTTCCCCAAAATCTTTTATTATAATGTATAATCGATTTTTTTTCTACTCCAGTCTATAAGACATTCACCCTTTCTACCATGTTGTCTGTTTCTTACACACAAGTCCATGACTGAATGGTTTGAAGCATGTTTCAGGCATGTAAAAATCCTTTCTTTGGAAGATAGGGATCTCCCAGCACCCCTTCCTTCACCTTTGTTCCAGAATCCGTTTTTAAATGATATTCCAATCTCATCTCTGCTTATCTCTTCTAACTTGTTACAATTTCTACTTTCCAATAATTATTGAAAATAAAAATTCTGCACTGAACCACTTTTTGATCTGTTGTGCTACTGCTTACAGCAGTTCTATTTGACAAAGATCTTGAAAGCAAAATAAAACCTTCCTGCTGGGTTTATCTGAATGTAGAAACTGTCTGTAGTGAAAATCAGATATTTGGGTTTGGAAGGTGCTTTATTCTTATTCTACCTGACAATTCCACATCTAACTGACTCTATATTCCTCCTCCCAAGATATAAAACCTGAGCTTTGACCTAGAAAGATGCTAGAGAGAATACAGTACCATTTTTGTACACTCTATCTTTATTTAGCTTCCACATTTTCCCATGATCTATAGAAATGTAACACAATGTAAACAGCATCAGTTGAACAGTTTGAAAGTTACTGTTATTTATTTTCCCATATGCTAGGCAGTACAAAGGGATAAAAAGCAAATCTTTATTTCTCTGTGGCCCTGAATTATGGTTCTTTGAACAGTGCAGGACTAAAAAGCCCATTTTAAATTAGTCTGCTTGAATAATCCTCTGTGATATTGAAACAAGACAGGTGACTGATCTTGGCAATCCAGTAAGAGGAAGTTATTGCTGTGACTTCTGCCATCAATATGAAAAAGTCAGGTTTTTATCTGCTGCCTGATTATTTAGGGTTGAAATCATTTACTTTAACCAGGCACTTTTTCTTAATTTTTAATTTTATGGATATATAGCATATATATATATATTCATGGGGTACAGGAGATATTTTGATACAGGCATGAGAAGTAATTTTTAAATTACTTATGTATTCTTCCTTAATTATAAAAGGCTACTTATAATGAGAAATACAGGATATTTTTTAATAAAAAGACAAACAATAGAAATTATTACAATGTGTTTAAATGCAATTTGGCAGTCTTAATCAAAATACTAAATATGCATTCTTTTTAACCCAGTAATTCTACTTCAAGGAATTGGCCCTATGGCAAATACTTGCACAACTAAAAGAAAACAATTTATGTTCAAATATTTGTATGTAGCATTATTTATGATAGTAAACAATAAAGTTATATGAAATGGATGCACATGGGTGAATAAATACATATGGCACATATGAGATAGGTCTGTATGTAATAATTTATAATGTTGTCTATGACGTGTAAACTGGAGAAGAAAGCAAGTTACAGAGCTGTATCTATAGCAAAGATCTTAGTTTGCAGAACAAATGATGAATGTGGATATTGTATGTTTGTGTGTGTTTGTGTGTGTGTGAGACAGACAGAAAGAGAAAGAAAAGAGAAAGACAGTCTCAAAAAAAGATACAGTAAAATCATTTGTTCTAGCCAATGGTGGAAAGTTAATTTTCAACTTTTAAAAATTAACATCATCTACTATTGTGATTAAATGCCTTTTTCATAAAGAATGGAATAATGATAGCATTTCATTTAGAGAATGTGGGAAATATTTATGTTACAATCCAATAATAAGGCAGTTATTATAAATGAAAAGGAAATTTAACTCTAAGCTTATGGAAGCCAAGAAAAAAAAGAAAAAAGATTATATATTTTATGTTTTTTATTGATAAAAGAAAACATATAAATATCAGGAAGACTAGGCTTTCTCCTAATATTGAACTTTGGAAGAATTCTATCACAAGGAACTGTATATACAAAACATTGAATAACATATTGAACAAGTTTTTCAATAGTAGTCTTAGAAAGTTACAGAAAAAATGTGTTTAATCACTATTACATCAATCCTGCTATTAATTATATTTTAAGAGATGGCTGCCACATATTCTTCTCACAATATGATGTTAATATATCTCCATCAAGAAAAAGGGCCTATGTTCTTTTCCTTGAAAATGAGAAGATCTTTGTATTAGGTTGGTGCAAACATAATTGTGGATTTTGCAATTAAAAGTAATGGCAAAATCACAATTACTTTTGCATCAACCTAATAATGGCATTGGCTTATAGAATGTGGTAGAGGAGATATTGAGTGACTTCATAAGCTAAATCATAAAAAGCAACATAGCTTCTACCTGGACATTCATAGATCACTTATTCTGGGGGAAGCCAGTCATCATGCTCTGAGGACACTTAGGCTGCCCATCAAGGGACTCATGAGTCTATGAGGTTCATGACTAAGAGACTGCACTAACTTGAAACCCATGTCATTGACTTACTGGAGAAGTGGATGCTCTAATCCCAGTTAAGCCTTTGGATGACTACCACTCCAGACAAATATATCTGCAACTGCACATGGAAACTGTCCAGGGGAGCTCTTTCTGAGTTTCTGACCTATAGAATTTGTGGGGAATAATAAATGGCTATTTTTCTTTTAAGTAATTAAGTGTTGAGATTATTTTTTTATGCAGCCACAGTAATACTAACTCAATTAAAAATAAATCAACAAGTGCAGCAGCTTAGTAGAGACATTCTCAAGGTAGCTAAACTACTGTTATTTGGTCAAAACATTGTGCTCAGGTACCTCACCTTTTAAGGCTGAGCTTTCTCTAGAATATCTGAAGTATAGATGTTCTGGGATGTTGGCTGAGAAAATAGACTCAAATCAAATGTTTTAGATACTTCAGAGTTGCTTAGGGCAGAGTTGATTTGCAGTGAAAATTAAAGACACTGAATTTGTCATAAAGGCTTATTTGCATTTCCTTTACTTGGCCAATGAGTATATAATAAATGTAAAAGTCTAAATAGACTCTGTAATAAAGCTCTACAATGAAGAGCCCAACTCTATTTTTGATATCTGATTACTAACAAGTTTTAAGCTTCATATCTCCTTTCCCCTTTTGCGCTACATCTATGTAAGCCAAAAAGAAAGCCAATGTCCTCCCTCTCTTAGTGCTGGCAGGAAGTTCAAATTATGTAAGCCCCAGATTGCATCCCTACCTACAATGAAAACCAAGACCACCGTTTCCCACTGTCTTTCTGGCTGCTCAAGCTACTTTCAGACCAGCTTGAGTGCCCGCCCTGCTCTCCTCAGAAGGTGTTCTGTGTATGAGCAATTAATCTCTTAGCACCTGCTTGATATATTTGTGGCATCATTAGTCTTGACTGTGGACCCAAATTTGGGTGGGAGATCCATCTCACTTCTGTGGGGTTACTATGACACATAGGCTCCAACTAGAAGGGTTTGTTCCTCTCATTTCTTTCTGCTTGTCCGGTGTGTAATCTGATGGCTATCCCTTAATCACACCAGCACCACTGCCATCTACAGATTATGTGTGGGTGTGTACTCCTCAGTAACATCTCCATTGGTTCAAACCATGTGAATAGTAGTAATTCTTCCAGTCTTAGGACATGGCTGATGTCGCAATTATTTAGAAAATATCAAAATATTGTTGTTGGGAAAAATGCAGCTATTTTGAAATGCTTGTTATTTTTGGCTTCAAGGTGCTCATGCGGTCACCAACATTCTTTATCTCCATTCTTGATCCCTCTCCTCCCCTTTTATGAGATTCCACCTCTGCCAAAAGACCATAATATGGTAACAATGCTCAATACAAATTTTAAAAACTCATTATTGTATTTTAGAAAGGACTTTATTATTCCTGTCTTGCAGATGAAGAAACTATGTCCCAGATGTTACACAACTGTGTAAATTCATTATTCTTTCCACTGTTTAATGCTGTATCCATCATGTGGTCCCTTAGGATCTTTTCCATGCAGGGATCAGTCTAAAACATCCAGCCAACAAAAGTATGTTACCCTTCATGCCCAAATGTTTGCATATTTAATAAGGATACTGGATACCTTTACATAAACAAAATTATTACCAGTAATATTTCTAGATCACCTGCATGGTAATGTTATTTTCAGGGATAATATGGTGGAGGAAGTCTCCTTAGCTTATTTTCCCAGCATTTAAAATTAACTTTTGAGATTGTAAGAAAAGTTAAATGTAGACTGTTCCCTATTACTCCAGCTCTTTGGTGGCAGAGTATACTGTTAACAGGAAAGGGAAGCACAGATAAAGCCATTATAACTTCAGAGAA
The DNA here is from genome assembly GCA_004027715.1 of Plecturocebus donacophilus. Classification (NCBI taxonomy): domain Eukaryota; kingdom Metazoa; phylum Chordata; class Mammalia; order Primates; family Pitheciidae; genus Plecturocebus; species Plecturocebus donacophilus. The sequence continues at coordinate 26,157 of PVKP010009255.1, read as the reverse complement.
GAGCAGTGCTAAAAGAGACCTTAGCAGCCATTCAGCCCAGACCCTACTTAGGGTCAAGGAAACTGAGGCCAGGGGTGGGAATGAGAGAGAAGGTGAGTGGAGAACCTGCCCAATTGTCATGGTTAGCTGGCAGGAGACTAAGGCTAGGGCCTGAGTTTTCCCATTCATGCCTTATCAGAATACTCTCAACCAATACATGTGTACCTAAATCCAGAATAAATTTTCATCCTATAAAGTGCTTGCATAAATAGAATTTGAAAATTATATAAATCTTAATATAAACTAGTCTCTACCAAGGAGAGCTAACTGAACATTACTCTAGCACATGGGTATATTAATCTAAAAAGGTAAATTCCATAGCAGAATGAAAAGGATTTGCAAATGACAGAGTTCAAACATGATTCATTGTCTAAGCAAGAATACTGTGCACTATTTTGAGTCTTGTCTGTTGGCAGATGCATATGTCAGTCAGTCAGCAAGTGATCATTGAGCCAGTATATGCCCAGCACACTGCAGACCCATAAAGGATACCAAGAAACAGTCGTGCCCAGAAAGAGCTCTTAATGTGGTTAGGAGGCACAACTACCACCTACAAAATCATTAGGAACAATTCAATACAATACTGAATGGTACTGACTCAAACTTCAACCACTGAAATCTGAATGTTCAGTCCTCCTCTAGCCCCATTAGTAAAATCTCAATGTGAGCTAGATTTGAACAATGTGCAAAATGGGGAAATGTCAGCAATGTCTTGTACAGGTAGGATGGTGTATGTAGGAACGATTCTTGACACAGCAGGATAACAGTGCTGATCTTGGCATCTCAGAACTGACTCTTTGCCAGCCCAGACTTGCATATTGTAGCCATCCTGTCTTCCTTGAGCTTATTGCCCCCTAATAGCTGAGACCCAAGTTCTCTTGGAGCATTCAGGGTCAACCTCCTAAGTTTGAACTTGTTCTTCTTATGCTGTGCATCTGACATGTTCTTGTGGAGCCCAAACTCTTTTACCTCTTCTCCCCACTGCATCTGTGCCTTGCTTATCTTTCTACCAGAGTCTTGGCACTATTTCTCTGGTACTGATGGTGGCTTCTTCAGCAGATGCAGTTTACATTGACCCCTTGAATGGGTCCTCTCTCCACTTGGAGTTGCACTGACCTGGTCAAGCCTCAACAGTGTCACTAAAATTCTTACCCATGGGGCTGGAATTTACTTACAAAAGGCATCAGAATTATTCATTTATTCCTCATGTATTTATTCATCATTTACTAAGGAACTACTAAACTGGACACTGTGTTAGATGTCAGACTTACAAAACATTGAAACCAGGTTTCTGTCTCAAGGAGCTGATTCTCCATCTAATGCGGGAGACAGATAAGAATATAAGAAATTACAAGTCCTGAGTGAGAGCTTTGAGATATGTAATCACGGGGCGTTTTGAAACACAGCTGTGGAAGGTGGGCCCAGGCTAGAAGCAGTATGCATGTGGGAAGGCATGAGTGTGTATGTCTGGAGGTGGGAGTGGAAAGGGGACGCTTCTGAGAAGTGCTGACCCAACAAATAATACCTGCTAAAACTGTTGGGTGGCCATGAAGATCACTGTCTTTTCACAAGGCCCTGGAAGGCCCACACACATCTTTGTATTTGGAGATGAGTCATTGCACTTTTTGTCATCTCAATTGAATCGTTTGTGAGTAGGTGCAGGGTTAACAGACGTGCCCCTTTTAAATGCTAGCAAAAGGAATATATTTATGAAAAATGCCTAAAATTTTGCTTAAAATATGTCAGAAACCACCAAGAAATGCTAATTCCTACTCAGGCCAGCACCTGTGGGGAAGGAAAAAAGGAACTGAAGAGATTCAAATGTGATGAATGGGTGCACTTTTCTTCTGAAAAGGTAATTAATGCACATGGCACAACATTCAAAAGTTACAAAAGGTTGCATGGTATAAAGGCAGCCTAATTCCCTTTCTGGTCCCACATATTCTAGCACTGTCCTCAGAAGCAAGCCCTGTTACCAGTTTCTAGTCATTTAGAAGTGAATATATGCATATATTTATTCATGTTTTTCCACATATAATTGTAGTATGCCATTCTACACCTTGTTTTTTCTCTTTGTTAGCTCATCAAATATTTATTGCAAATCTAATATGTGCTATACATTGTTCTATGTGTTAGGGACACAGAAGCAAGACAAAAATCCCTGCCCTCTGATTTTCAGAAAATCTTTTCATATCACATTTGCTTATGCTTTCTTCTTTGTAATAGGTTCATAATTTATTATTGTTTGGTGTATGATAATTTATTTAATCAGCTCTTTATTCATGGACACATTGATTGTTTCTAATTTTTTGTTATCACAAAATATGTGATATCCAGTAAATACTTTTATATCGAGAGTGCCTGAAAGAATGTTTTAAATACAGTAGGCACTTGTTTGTTGAATGAAGGAATAAATTCTTTCCCACATTTGAGAGTGTATTTTGGGGTTACATAACTAGGGATCAAATTGATTAATCATAAGGTATGCACATTTTTAACTTGAAAAGATACTTCCAAATTTTCTGAACTTCTGTTTGAAGCAATTTATACTCTAACATTGTACAAGAGTAGAATTCTATTTTTCATCACTACCATGTTGATCTGATGTGCTAACATGCTATGCCATTTAATTTCAACTTGTATTGCTCTTGTCATGAGTGTAATTAAATGTCTTTCCATATGTTTAGGAGTCATTTGCTTTTTCTCTGTGATCCATCTGTTCACATCCTCTACTTTTCTGTTGCATCAATGGTCTTTCATTTATTGGCTAGAGAGCTCTTTATATGCATATATCAAGAAAAATATCTCTTTGCTATATCAGTTGCAAATATTTTTTGTCTTCTCTTTTGACTGCCTATTTTTGTCATGCATTTTCTTTACTATTATGTAATTGAATTTGTCAATTTTTTAAAAAGTTATTTACTATACTTTAAGTTCTGGGGTACATGCACAGATCATGCAGGTTTGTTACATAGGTATACACATGCCATGGTAGTGGTTTGCTGCATCTATTGCCCCGTCATCTACATTAGGTATTTCTCCTATTGCTATCCCTGCCCAATCCTCCCACCCCTTGCTATACCTCCCCTAGTCTACCACCCCCCAGGCCCCAGTGTGTGAGGTTCACCTCCCTGTGTCCATGTGTTCTCATTGTCCAATACCCACTTATGAGTGAGAACATGTGGCGCTTGGTTTTCTGTTCTTGTGTCAGTTTGAGAATGATGGTTTCCAGCTTCATCCATGTCCCTGCAAAGAACATGAACTCATCCTTTTTTATGGCTGTGTAGTATTCTATAGTGTATATGTGCCACATTTTCTTTATCCAGTCCATCATTGATGGGCATTTAGGTTGGTTCTAAGTCTTTGCTATTGTGAACAGTGCTGCAATAAACATACGTGTGCATGTGTTTTTACAATAGAATGATTTATAATCCTGTGGGTATAGACACAGTAATGGGATTTCTGGGTCAAATGTTACATTTAAGTGTTTGATTCATATTAAATTCAACTTGAATAATGTAAGATATTTATCTCACTTTACATTTTTTCAGATGGTTATCCCATTTCCCAGTAACATTTTTTAAATTATCTAAATTCTCTTACTAAATTGAAATGTCACTGTTGTCATTTTTATCCCATATTTTCTTAACCAAACATTGTATATATTTTCACCTATTTAAAAATGTGTCAGTATATTGTACTAATCTGTGATTAAGTTGAGGTTTAGTCTGGCTTTATGTAAAAGAAAACCAAAACAATAGTTTTAAACAAGATGGTTGTATTTATCTTTCATGTAATGTCAAGACTGGTGCAGGAAGGCAGCACCATTGCATTGTCCAGCAATATCATTAATATATCAAGCTCTTTCCATCACTCTGTTCTGACAATCTTATTGCTGGCTTTTAGTCTCAAGTGTTTCAGAGTGGTAATATAACTGCTGTAACTCCAGGAATCATGTGAAAGTTTGGTGCAGAAAGAGAAAACTTGCAAAATGGCTAATACAGCTGAATCAGTTTCCTGCCAATTTTTGCCTTTTTATTTTTATTTCTTTCTTCTTCTGCATGCATCTACTTTTTTCCCTTTATTTCTTCTTTTTTTTCTCTGCTTCCCCAAAGTAATTTTCACTTAAGTGATAGTTCAGTACCACACTAAGGCGTGATCCTCAGTCTCCACTGAGTGACCTGGTAACCACCAAGGACTTCCATTCTGTCTAGTTGGGACTCAAAATCTCCATGCCTATGCATCTTCTTATTGCTCATCTCACAGTTACCTGGTAGCTATTTGTCTAGCTTTGTGAAATTTCACTTTCTGCATGCATGGCTTAATATTCTTTAAAGACTCAAGATGATCCTTACACAAATTTTTGAAGTTCATTTTCTGTGGAGCTTTTTCCCTTTTAGAATTCTTCCTTGCAACTTCCTGCCATTTTTGGCCAACCAAATTCCAGTCTTTGTCTCTTTAATTCAGAGTCCCCAAGACTGGTTTCATTTGCCTTCACATGTCTGGAAACTACCTCCAGAAAGAAATCTAGGGTCACTGTGGTGGTCATTTAGTCTGTGCCACTTTTTTAGAGCTAAATCTGGTGCTGAGTATTTTACAATAACTGAAAGCAGTTGCTTCCAGTTTTCTAGCTGTTTATGGCAAGAAGGCAAGTCCAGGTTTTTGCTACCATGGCTGGCATTGGAGTTCTCAGGTTTCTTCCAACAAGCTTTTCCAAAGGCCCACTGTGGCAGGCAGAATCTTGCTACCCCAAAATGTTCTATTCCCTGGAATCTATGAATTTGTTACCTCCTATGGCAAAAGAGACTTTGCAAATATGGTCAAGTTAAGGTTCTTAAGATAGGAAGATTATTCTGAATTACCTGGTGGGCCCAATGTAGTCAAAAGGATTCACAGAGGGAAGTGGGAGAGTCAAGATTAGTAAGGCATTTGCGGTGACAGCAACAAAGGTTGGAGTGATTTGCTTTGAAGATGAAAGGGGAGGCCATGAGTCAGGGAATGCAAACAGCTTTTAGAAGCTGGGAGGCAAGGGTGTGGATTCTCTCTTGGAGCCTCCAGAAGGAATACAGCGCCATTCACAACATGATTTTAGCCCCGTAAGACATATTTTGGACTTCTGACCTCCAAAACTGTAAGGTAATAAATTTGTGTTGCTTCAAGACACTCAGTTTGTGGCAACTTGTTACAAGAGAAATAGGAAACTAATACACCCAGCCAAGAACTCCTAGTTAATCCACAGTGACCCAAATTTAGTCACATGTCCACCCACTGCAACAAAATGCTAGAAAGTGTATTTTTAAACTATGGGTACATTGATGCTTCTAGTAAAATTATTAGTAAAAATGAACAACCTCTACCATAATGATTTTTCTTTTAGTTCTTCACTATCTTAATTATTTCCGTTATTGCAAGGTGGTCTCATATCTAGTATGTCTACTTCCTTTTAGTTTTCAGAATTATTCAGATTACTCCTGCTTGCTTATTCTGCCATATATATTTTACGCTCACCTTGTCTAATGAACAATATCCTCTTGGTGTTAGTTTAAATTTACAGATTAACTTATACAGTACTGACATCTTTATGATGCTCAGTTTTTCTACCTAACTACATGGTGTGGCTATTTGTTTAGATTTTATTTCTTTTCCTAAGAAATTTTTGATTTTTTGTTAGATAGAGGCTAATGGTATTTGTTGTAGAATGGACAAGATTGATTTTTTAAGGGCTAAAATAAAGAAGGAGTATGACAATAGTATTACTCAAATTTCTTCACATGGAAGGCCACTTGTGGAAAAATATCACTGGGAATAGAACTACAATTTTGTTCACTATTCCTCACTATTTGAGAACACAATATACCTTGCTGTGGATAATAACACCTGGAACTTCTTAAAAAGTCTTTGATTATATTGTCAAACACATAAAAAAGTATTGACATGAAAATCATTGCATATGAAAACTTTATTAAAACTGAAGCTCTAAATAACTCCATAAAAGTCTAACAAGTGAGGTTAAAACAAACTGAATTAAACTGAAATAAAGGAAAATACTGATTTGTGAAACAGCAGGGAGTTTTACATAACTCATGAGGTTAGAATTAAAAAACAAGGTGAAAACTATAAATGTGTCCAGGTCTCAGTGATCTATGAGACCCATAACTCAGAAACCACATTAATTTCTATGCTGCCATATTAAATTGCCAGTCTATTAGCATACTTCTAGCACTTCAGTATCTGAAATTTACTGAAAAATTCTGTATAGGCATTCAGAAATATTACTTCCTAGCCGTCATACATAACCAACCATAAATTAAATAAAAGTCAGGTTGTACTGACTTGTCCACTCTTAGTTGAATCCATAAAGAAAGAAATAAACCAAATATGTTGATTAGGACTATTAAGCAAACGTTTCACCTCTTCAGGTACTCTGTTATCTTTTTTGGAATAATTGGGTTTATAGAATTGCAGGCCATCACCCAGATGCAAACATAAACAAGAAAGATAAATTATGGAGATCCTTTAAAATAATGACCATTTTGGGGAAAAAATAGTCTTATAAATTGAATACTTTTATCAGCATCAATAAATGAGAGAGTCAAAATGATGTGAGAAGGATGCTTAGACTAATCAGAATGCCAACTTCAGTTGCTTGAATCGAAAGAGCTACATAATCAGTAAGAATTTTCTAGTTGAGTTCAAAAGGAAGTAGCACATATTCAAAATGAAACAAGAAAAGATGTAGGGGGCTTAGGGAAAGGGCAAGTATCTGCTTAAATATTCAGATAAACAAAACTTTGTAATTTCACAAAGAAATGGAAAAGTAAGGGAAAGATATCCCTGGTTTGTAGGCACTGTTAAAATCCTAGACTTGACTGCCTAACATAAGCTAGAAGCTAGAGACAATAGACTGAAAAGAGATGCAGAACATCATAGACTCAGCTTTGGAAAATGTGTTAAATGTCATCTTGACTGATCCATTTTCCATCCCATGCTTAATTTATTTCTGTAGAATCCTCACAAAGTTATCATCAAATCATATCCTGTTATGGAGTACGTATTTCTTCCCAAGGCAATCTATTCCCTCTTTGGTGAGCTCTGGCTACTATATTCTACTGTGTATTGATGCAAAATCTGTTTTTCTGTAGTGTCTACCCATTACTTGTAGTTCTATCCCTTGAGGAAGAATAAACAAACTTAATCTTTGTTCTATATAATCATTCTTCAGTTCTCTAAAGCTGGCTATCATGTTTCTACAATGTCTTCGCTTCAGCTAGCTAAATAGCTCTAGTTCCTTCAACTGCTCATTGTAGGACAAGAGGTAAAATCCTTATCATCCCTGCCTCTATGAATGTGCTTGAATGTCACTCTAGGAAATTAACTCAATAATCCAGGTATGACCATTAATTGCTGAAGAAAGGACACTTCCCTTGTTCTAAACCCTTACTACAATTGTCCTATGAGCCAGTAGAATTACCCAGGAAGTTGCTAGAAATGAAAACTTTACAGCCCTACTCCAGATCTACTGAATTGAAATTTGTGTTTTAGTGAAATTCCAGGTGACATATGAACTCATATTAACTTTTTCAAACACTGTTCTAGATCAGTAGTTCTCCAAGTTGACAGCACATTTGAATCAACTGGGAAATTTTTCAAAATACTGATGTCTGGATCCCTGAGAGATAAAATTAGAATATGGTCTGGGCATGAGGATAGTTTACAATTTTGAAGGTCATTCAGGGGTGCAATCATGCCTCAGAGCAACTGTTAGAGAATGATAACAGTCTTTACCAAGGCAGGCTAAAATCCTGCTCTGTTTTTAGCAGCTATATCATAATATAGATATATTAAACTAGTAGTCCAAATTATTTTTATTGGTACTGTTGCTAAATTCTGATGCCCCTATTCTATAAGCAAGAGGTTGGAATTTTGGACCAAGTTCAGAATCTTTAACTTATCTCTATTCAATTTTATTTTATAAAAGTTACTACCATTCTGCTTTATAATGAAATAGAAGGAAAACTCATTATTAAGCTAGAAAAACCTAATATAAGTAAACATGAAAGATTTAGGGGAAAAAGTACAGTCCAAGAAATTGCTGAGGTAGAGAAATAGAAGCATCTATTTATCAAATTGAGTAAAATACAAATTTAAAGTTATACAAAATATCCCAATGGACAGAGTTTGAAAATATTGTTAGCAGATGTATTGCTGCCTCTTCAAGAGGGTTGATTTAGACTTATTTAATTTTCTGATTTGTTTGAAAATCTTTCTAATAATTTTCTAAAATCAAGGTAGCAGTTGTGTGTGCTCAAGCAGGTCTGTACCAGCTTATAATACCTGGTTGCTAACATTTCTTCCCAACTCTCCATTCAGTGATGACAAGCTGGTAACTCAGAATCAGCCATGCTGGGAATATTTACATTACGGAACTCAGCAAGAGTTGCAAATCAGTTCATTCCATCCCTCTTCCTTCCCCTAATGCTGGTTGTTTAACATTTACTAATGTGCCACTGCAAAGAAAAAGATTATCAATTTGGAAGTTCTCTTCTAAAAAATATCAGGAAAAAAAATGACCTCACTTGAAAGGACCAATACCTCTTATTTTTCTTTAAGAGTGTCTCAGTGTAGAGTAACTACAAGATGCAGGGTTAAAAAGGTATGTAATAGACCAAGAGTACCAACAATTCCAACCAAAGGAAACTCGGTTTTCATCTGCTAAGCGCTGGTGTTATTCAGCTTTGGCCCTGCTCTTTTGAAATGCAACCTAATACCCACAAGCAATTACAGTGGTCATTTTGTTGATGTAAGAATCTGGAGAATAAAACAGAAAACTCACCCAATTGAACTTAGAAGTCATGAGTACTGATATGGTTTGATTTGACCCCATCTAAATCTCATCTTGAATTGTAGCTCTCATAATTCCCGTGTGTCATAGGAGAAAACCAGTGGGAGGCAAGTGAATCATGGGTAGTTAGGGGGCAGTCTTTCCCATGCTGTTCTTGTAATAGTGAATGAGATCAGATGGTTTTATAAAGGTGAGTTGCCCTGCACAGATTCTCTCTTGCCTGCTGCCATGTAAGAAATTACTTTGTTCTTTTACTTTCCACCATGATTTTGAGGCCTCCCCAGCCATGTGGAATTATGAGTCAGTTAAAACTCTTTTAATTATATGTTATCCAATCTCAGGTATGTCTTCATTAGCAGTGTGAGAATAGTCTAATAGAGTAAACTGGTACTAGTAGAGTGGGGTGCTGTTGTATGGATACCTGAAAATGTGGAAGCAACTTTGGAACTGGTTAACAGGCAGGGGTTGAAAGATGTTGGAGGACTCAGAATAAGATAGGAAACTGTGGGAAAGTTTGGAACTTCCTAGAGACTTGTTGAATGGCTTTGACAAAAAGGCTGATATTGATATTGACAATAAGGTCCAGGCTGAGTTGGTCTCAGATGGAGATAAGGAACTTGTTGTGAACTGGAGTAAAGGTTACACTTGCTATACAAAAAGACTGGAATCATTTTGCCCCTGCCCTAGAGGTCTGTGGAACTTTAAATTTAAGGGAGATGATTTAGGGCATCTGGTGGAAGAAATTTCTGGGCATCAAAACATTCAAAATGTGACAAAGCATAAAAGTTTGGAAAATTTGCAACCTGATGATGTGGTAGAAAAAAATGCATTTTCTGGGGAGAAATTCAAGCCTGCTGCAGAAATTTGCATAAGTAACAAGGAACAAAATGTTAATCACTAAGACAATGGGGAAAATATTTCCAGGGCATGTCAGAGACCTTAGAGACAGCTTTTCCCATCACAGGCCCAGAGGCCTCGGAGGAAAAAATGGTTTCTCGGGCCAGGCCCAGGGCCCCCCTGCTGTGTACAGCCTCAGGACTTGGTTCCCTGCAGCCAAGCTGCTTCAGCAGTGGCTAAAAGGGGCTAAGCTACAGCTCAGGCGGTGTATATATATATTTACTACTAATAATATATATATTTACTAATACCATGTGATGACTTGCACTCCAATAAATGTCTAATATTCTAAATACTCCATGGAGGCCTAAACTCAGTTCTTTTGTTGTTGTTGAATTTTAAGTCAATTTTTATACATAATACCACTTTTTTTAATTGTAAAGGCAGTGGCAGGGTGTCTAGTTTCTTTCTTTTATGAAAAGAAAATAGAATTTAAAATTTGTACAATAACCATAAGAATTCAGATTAAAATCTGCTAATTCATTTGGAACAGAAAGAGTAGGAAGTAGAAACTAGAAAGAATTTTCAAACGTTCTTTAAAGAAAAGAGAGAATCAGAGAGAGAATTTTATCTCACTACTCTGCTTTTTGAATAACATTGTGCCTGTGCAAAAGAAATGAATTGATTTACTTTATCAAATCACACAAGGAAAACTCTCTCTGCTTCATTAGAAGAAACAATAACCTGAATGCTGCAATATTTCTTTAACACATCAGCATCTTTTAAAAGAACTTATATTGTGTTGTAGGAGAAAAATCACATGTAGCCTATGATTTATTTGCATTTGCATGTTTTTTCCTTCTGTAGAAAATGCCTCGTCATGTGGTAAGGATTGAATTATATCATCACAATTATGCATAAATATATTCCCTAAGGACATAAAATATCAGGGACTGATTCCAAAGCATTCCCCATACATCCCTGGTGACCATATTCTTCTTCAATGTCATTCCCTACTATGTGGCAGAAGGGAATCATGCAGTTGCACAAGGTCCCATGCTCAAAAGACCCTCACACTGGGTTTAGTTTTCTGCTGCTACCATCTTGAAATTATTCATAATTACATCTTTTCACTTACTTTTTTTGTAAGTGAAGTCCAGTGGGGCAATGGAGGATACATGTTAATAGAGGACATACATGCAATATGTATGTCCTTAATAACTTCCCTCTTTATTTGCATATAGCACTCATCATGGCCCACAAGCACAGGATGCCCCACGAGGAAGAGTATCCATGAGCACAGGATGCCCATGAGAACACGATGCCCTATGAGCACAGGATTTCCATAAGCATAGGGCACTCATAAACACAAAGTGCCTGAGGTGCATTGAGTACATGGGACATCAGAGAGACACAAATGGAAAACAAGGTAAATTTGTTTCATATATGACTAATAAGTGCATTCTAGCGCTGCTATAAAGAAATACCAGAGATGCCAGGTACAGTGGCTCATGCCTGTGATTCCATCACCTTGGGAGGCCAAGGCAGGCAGATCACCTGAGATCAGAAGTTTGAGACCAAGACCAACCTAGCCAACATGGTGAAATCCTGTCTCTCCTAAAAATACAAAAATTACCTGGGCATGGTGATGGGTGCCTATAATCCCAGCCACTTGGCAGGCTGAGTTAGGAGAATCACTGGAACCTAGGAGGTGGAGGTTGTAGTGAGCAAAGACTACAGCCTGAGCAAAAAGAGTGAAATTCCATCCCACAACAACAACAAAACAAAACACCTGAGAATGATATTTATGAAGAAAAGAGGTTTAATTTGCTCATGATTCCACAGGCTGTATAGAAGGCATGATGTTGGCATCTGCTTGGTTCTGAAGTTTCCTGGAGGCCCCAGGAAACTTACAATTATGACAGAAGATGAAGGGGAAGCAGGCATGTCTAACATGACCAGAGCAGAAGCAAGAGAGGGAAAGGAGTGGGAGCTGCTACACACTTTTAAACAACCAGATCTCATAATAACTCACTTATTTACTATCTCAATAATAGCAGCGAGGGGATGGTGCAAACCCATTAATGAGAACTCTACTCCCATGATGCAATTACCTCCCACCAGGCCCCTTCTCCAACAGTGGGGATTACAATTAGACAAGATTTTGGCTGGGACACAGATTCTAACCATATTATTCCACCCTTGGTCCCTCTCAAATATCATATCCTTCTCACATTTCAAAATACAACCATGCCTTCCCAACAGTACCCAAAGGTCTTAACTCATTCCAGCATTAACTCAAAAGTCCAAAGCCCAAAGTCTCATCTGAGTCAACGCAAGTCTCTTCCACCTCTGAGTTTGTAAAATCAAAAACTGGTTACTTCTGAGATAAAATGGGGATCTGGGCATTGGATAAATACTCCCATTCCAAAAAAGAGAAATTTATCAAAATGAAGGGGTTACAAGTGTGAAACTGAGCAGAGCAGTCATTAAATCTTAAAGCTCCAAAATAATCTCTTTTGACTCCATGTCTCTTATTCAGGACACACTGGTGCAAGAGGTGGGCTCCCAGAGCCTTGGGAAGCTCTGCCCCTGTGGCTTTGCAGGGTTTCCCCCCAACCCCCAAGGCTATTCTCAAAAGCTGGTGTTAAGTGGTTGAGGCTTTTCCAGGCATGAGGTGCAAGCTGTCAGTGGACCTACCATTCTTGAATCTGGGGAACTACGGCCCTTTTATCACAGCTGTACTAGGCAGTGCCCCAGTGGGGACTCTACGTTGGGGCTTCAACCCCAGATTTTCAATCTGCACTGCTATAGTAGAGGTTTTACATGAGGGCTCTGCTCCTGCTTCAGGAATTTCCTGGACATCCAGGCATTTCCATACATCCTCTGAAATCTAGGCAAAGTATCTCAAGCCCCAACTCTTGCATTCTGTGTACCTTCAGGTTTAACACCATGTGGAAGCCACCAATGCTTATGGCTTGCATCCTCTGAAGCAGTGACCTGAGCCATACCTGAGCCCTTTTGAGCCATAGCTGGAGCTGGAATGGCTGGAATGTAAGAAGTGGTGTCCCAAGGTTGTGCGGGGCAGCAGGGCCCTGGACATGGCTCATGAAATCATTCTGTCCTTGTAGGCATCTGGGCCTATGATGGGAGGGGCTGATAAGGCATACTTGAGACTGAGTAATTTATAAAGAAAAAGTTATGGACTCACAGTTCCACTTTGCTAAGGAGGTCTCACAATCATGGCAGAGGCTAAAGATATCTAGTGACAGGCAAGAGAGAAATGAGAAACAAGTGAAAGAGGTTTCCCTTTATAAAACCAGGGATCTCATGAAACATATTCACTACTGCAAGGACAGAATGAGAGAAACTTCTCCCATGATTCAATATCTCCCACTAGGTCCCTCCAATAACACATGGGAATTACAGGAGCTACAGTTAAAGATGAGATTTGGATGGGGACACAGCCAAACCATATTACTTACAATCATGGTGAAAGGCAAAATGGAAGCAGGAACATCTTACATGGCTGGAGCAGGAGCCAAAGAGAGTGAAGAGTGGGGTCTGCTACATACTTTTAAACAACTAGTTGCATAATAACTCCATCACTATCACAAGAACAGTAAAGAAGGGATGATGCTAATCCGTTAATGAGAACTCTGCCCCCATAATCCATTACCTCATACCAGGCCCCTTCTCCAACAATGGGATTACAATTTGTTCTGAAAATTAGGTGGAGACACAGATAGAAACCACAGCAATTACTAACTGGCAGTTATGATAATCCTAATAGATCACACTTTTTAATCTAACCAGAACTTGCTTCAAATGCAGAAGGAAGGCAATGGCATTTTCAGAAACAGGATTGATCAAGGAACTCCATTATATTCCTTATTACTCCTGTTACTTTCTTGGATTAGTCAACTACTGATGCTAAAAATGATGACATTCAAGAAAAGGGAAAGACAAGGAAATCTACAGTTTCCTATCATTTCATTCTTTCTTTCTCATCAGTAAATTGAAGGTAGAGAGGTTAGGTAGAATGTGTGTATACAAAGTAAAAGAAAAACAGTTGATTTGGTTTTGTGCAGTGTTTCCACTGTTAGGGAACAAACAAAAAAGATATACATGTATATGTCATGAAAAACAAATTGTGTAATTCTGATGATCCACAAATGAGTTAATGCTCTTATCCTTGAATTTAAAACTACTGTTGTATAATAAAAGATGAATGGTAACATTCAAGCTAATAATTTAAAATACTAATTTTTCTCTTAGAATAACATTAAATATAAAAAAAAAACCCACCATGATAAGTGAAAAGAGAAAGAAAGATAAATCTTCATATTATAGTACTTTTCACAATACCTTATTTCCTGCTTTTGAAACAGAGGTTCCTGCATTTTCATTTTGCCCTGGATTGTACAAGCTATATAGACAGGGTTGCTTCTCCCAGACAGAGCAGAGGAATCTTCAGCAACAGGGCAAGGCTAAAATCAGGAAGAAAATAGGAGTCACCAGTTTTGAATTTAACTCAGATGAGCTAAAGGATGTCCATTAAAGCGAAGACCAGGCCAGGAGCCCAGGTGGATATTCAAGGACGGCTTTGATGAAGACACTAACAAGTCTAAAGGACATGTGATTCCCTAGTCCATTTTCTGGCACTTATATGGTTTCTGTGAGGACCTGAGAAGGAAATGGCCCTGGAAGAAGAAAGGACAAGTGCTGGCAGCTGGTAGAACCAGGGGTGTGTGATGTACAGTGTCTGAGCTGTGGTGTTTCCCATCATTCTGTGAACTTCTTATACTAAAGTTTATTGCTAAACTTGAGCTCTAAACTCTTATGGTCAGCCAAACCATATCTTGTGTGTTTTCAAGTAACCCAGGGAAAATTTCTCTTTGCACCAGATGTCTAAAACAATAAGAGATCATGATGCTTTTACTGTGTCAACCCTAGGGTAAATGGAGGCCGTGAGACAGAAAAGCAAAGGTATTATTGGAGGTTGGAACTGTCTTCCATCTGGGCAGCAGCTAGCAAGCATTATCAAAAAATGCATCTAAACTTCACAGTTCTCTCTGCCCACATCTGCCAAATAGAGTGATATTCTTAGACAGAATGTCTTTTGCTTCCCACCCTCAGCTTCCAACTTTGAGCCTGTCCTCATGGAGGCTGATAGAAACACCAATGTGCACTTTCTTCCTTCTTTCATGCTAAAACATCACAGAGAAATGTGTATTTACATGAAAACAACTATAATGACTACGTGTCCTCAATGTCTTTCATTTGACTGTTTTGCTTTAGCATGGATGCTAATAGTCTTACATATACTGTATAAGGATTTACAAATTAGGAACAAAAGGGGTCTCAGAATAACAGGCCTTCTCCCACCCTCATTTTTACCCATGAATTGGATACTGCATCTGCAAGGTATTACGCTTTCTTTTAAATCTTAGGAATAGCCAGAGGCAACAGTTTGCGTTGATATAAGAAACACACTGCATTTAGTATCAGAACTTGCCACCAAGGAACTTGAAGAAGTTACTTTACATCATGATCTCTGCAGACTATAGGGATAACAGCTTTGTTACTGGTTGTTATGGACTGAGTGTCCCTGTAAATTCGCCTGTTGAGGTCTTAACCCTCAGTGTGATTGCATTTGGAGATAGGGTCTCTAGGAAAGTACTTAGGGTTAAATAAGCTCATAAGGGTGTGTCCTTGATCTGATAGGATTCCTGACATTATAGGAGACACCAAAGCTCGCTCTCTCCATGTGTGCCAAGAAAAGATCATGTGAGAACATGGTGAGAAGGTGGCCATCTACAAGTCTGAAAAAGAGCCTTCACCAGGAAATGAATTTTCCTGTACCTGGATCATGGACTTCCAGCCACAGAAATGTGAAAAAATACACTTCTGTTGCTTAAATCATCCGGCCTGTGGTATTTTGTTGCAGCAGCCAGAGCAGACTACATATTGTTAGAGTCTATGCAAGTGTGAATTTTCATTCTTACAGTTAGTACTTGATAAAATTCTGTTGTATTGTTGAATTCCAAGGAAACTTGGTGTGGGAAGTGTCCATGGATCATTTCTTTGACAAAATCTTAGGATTCTGTTTGGCATTAAATGTCCCAATGTGGGGGAAAATGACATAGGGTAAAATGACAAGAACCAGTGTCTGGAACATGCTGACTAATTCTCAAAATAAATGACATGCTCAACACTGATTAAGAGGTATGTTCAGGCAGGGCCAGCTAAGAAATTCCATCATTTCTTAGAGCTCACCAAGAAATTTCATCATCTTGCATAGGGCACAGGTACACTTTTGAAGTTATAAGTGCTTTTAAAATCAGTTTGCATTAGTTTTGTGACTGGCACAAAATTATACTAGAATCTTTATACAAAAAACTAGCAAACTGTTAGAAAGAAGTAACAATAATTAATGTTTATATGATGTCTTTATAAAGTGCTTCTTTATTCATAATTGTATTTGCTTCTATCAATAACCTTGTAGAAATAGTAATTATTGTTCTGCCTATTTTATAGGAGAGGATACTGAATTCAGTGTCAGAACAGGAAAAACTAGAAAATCATAGGTCTGGGGCTTGAACACAGGTCTTCTGATCCCAAACCACAAAACTACATAGTTTAATAAAAAGTACACAGTAGATTCTGCATGTTAGAGATTGAGGTTGCCCAGAATTCAGTAAATATGAATCCTAGTTGCAGCCATGTCACCATCCAGAGTCACCTCTCTCAGATCTTCTCTTTCTCTAGGTCTGTCTCTTCATCTACAAAATGAGGAGACTCCTTAGAGCAAATCTAAGTTGTTTATTTCTTAATAACCTGATTGGTATGAAAAAAATTGCAATTGAATAGCAGAGCAAATGAATTGTACTTCACTGCTGTCTGATTTAGATGTAATTTTTTGTATAGATTACGGGAAGTGAGATAAGTGGGAACACCCAAACAAGTGCCAGAAGCAGTCAAGAGAACTTTCCCACTCAGAACAAATTCTTCAAGAAAAGAAATCCCCCTGGGCACTGAGTGTAAAGGCTCCTCGCGTAGGAATTCATGGCAGACTCACAGTGGAAAGAGCTGTGGCTATGCATCCAGTATACACTCTAGTCTGCTGAGCCCAGAGATAGGAGGGGGCTCCACCTGGAGTGTGGGAATTTAAATCCAACTGAGAAATGACAGTTTCAGAGGAGGCTGAACCCACTCCACAAGCATCACACTTACCCTAGAGGAGAACATAATCATTAGTCATAGATACGTCCTGTGAAATGCCTCCCACATCTCACATGAATATTGCAAATACTGTGTTTGGTGGAAAAATAAGAAAGAAATCTTTACTTTTTAAGCTCGCTTGCTTGCCTCCTCTTTCCTTCCTCCCTGCCTCCCTCTCTTTTTTCCATTTCTTTCTCTCTCCCCCCTCTTTTTTCCTTCTTTTGTTCTCTCCTTTTCTTTTCTCTTTCCTTTCTTTCTCTTTCTTTTTCTCATTTTCTCCCTTCCTCTCATCACGGTCTTTCTTTCCCTCTTTTTCCCTTAATTCCCTCTTTCCCTCCTCATCCTCCCTCTCTCCCTCTTTTCTCCCTTTTTTTTAAATTTCTTTCTTCTTTACTCCTCTCTCTCTCTTTCTTCCAGATTTAATCTCTTGAAAATAATTTTGGTGTGACATCTTTGAAATTGTCCTCAAATACAAACACCTGCCCATGTCTTCTGTCTGAATAGGAGACAGGGAATGGTGGGTTAGGGAAAATAACTGAAAAATGCATGCTCTTTGATGCCCCAAAATGTTGGTTTAACACATTTAATACTTATCAACTTGCATACTTTTATCATGATCATTTTCACCTGTCTTCATTATCTTTTTCTTTGAGTAAGAGAGAAACATCAACTATAACATGAAAGTAGATCATAGATTAAGGTTTAGAATTCTTTCAAAAGCAGAATATCTGTTGACCTTGAATGGGCAGAGGTTGAGAAGGAAGCACCCTATGTCATACTGTAGGAGGAGCCAGTGGCAGGCAGTGATGGTCGCAGAAGCTTGTGTGTATTCCAGAGGGAATCAGGAGGGCTTTATACCACTGATAGCAAGCATTTGCTAACTTGGTGCATATTTCATAGATTTCATACGTGTGCTGCTGTATATCTTTCAATTCTAAGTAAAGAGTCCTCTAGAGTGGTTGGCTAAACCAAGACAGTGAATGTAGGAAGAAAAGTCTAAGAAGGTTTGCAGGGAACTTCTCTGGTGAATCTGAAGTGACATTGCATTAATTACCACCTCCTCTCTTTACACTCAGGGGAACTGAGGGAAACAAGCTGTCCTGGATACTCCAGAGGCAAGAACATGAAAGTTCAAGGCAGAGGGAATTTAAGGAGGGAGTGGTGGTGCTCAGTGGCATCAGATAGAATCACATAACTACATCTATGTAAACACTTATTAGGAAGTTGATCAAGCTATCAGAATGACTGGAGACAGATTGGGTACCCTGGGACTCCTAAATTGTAACAAATAATATCAAAGAAAGAGATTTATTTGAGCCAAATCATCAGGTGCCCTGAGGTAAGAGTTCAGAATATTTATCCCAGCAGTCTGTATATGGTTTATGTTGTATTCTAGGTTAACCTCAAAATGTTGTATTCTAGGTTAACCTCAAAAAACTGCAGGAAAAAAAGGCAATGAGATGCCCCAAACATCACATTTGGATGTTTGACCCAGGCTCACCGTAGAATAAATCATGTACAATTGGATTGGGGGCTTATAACTTACATTTCCCTAAGGCTTCATGTATTCTTTATTAATAAGGAACATCACTTTCTAAAATTGAGATTGGTATAATCCATTTCAGACCCAAAGTTGCTTAATGTTTATGTACTAGAAGGAAGTCCATATTTTTTTCTTTCAGGAGTGAAGAACTATAGGTGAGAAAAACAGAGATAATCAAAAGTAAGTAACTAGGCAATTTTTTTTTTTAAAAAGGGAAAGTCTAAATGCAGAAATCTTAGGATTCAAGCTATTTGAGTTAAGTTTAGTATCAACTACCTGACAGTGAGTGGAGAGTGGAGATTTCAAAATATTCCTGCTCATCTTCAGAATGTATTATGTGTTAATATTAAAAATTAACAATTATAACACACACTTTTTACTTGGCTGAGTTGAATCTTACCAAGTTCATCTATAGGTTTCTTCCACAGAAAGACAAGGTCCTACAACAAATGCAGATAATAGTGATCACCAATATAAAAAAGAGCTCTGTCGTAAACGTTTATTGGCACTCACATGTTATAATTGGTGAACAGCTTTCCAGACAAAGCTTTAATATCCTATTAAATCTATTTTGTAGCTCCTCTGAGAGACCTGATCTGCAGATCACTTGAACATTCAGCCCCTGAGCTTACTTAGAACCCAGGGATCACTTAGAACCTATGGGCTATGCATTCTCCAAAGGGCCTGGCAGCAGAGCTGAGGGAGCTGGTAGTGGGAGAAGGTGAAGAGAACAGACTCACTACTGGAAGTAGGAGACGGGCAATGGAGAGGTGAGCACCAGTTGCTTCATGGTGCAGTCTGTCCACGCAGGAGACTGCCTGAAATCTTCAGTTCTCAGCTTACTGCTGGTAAATACCCAATAAAACAGATGCTTGGTTTGCTCAAATACAGAAAGCGTGAATGGGTGGCTAGCTATCTTAAGAGTAAGAAGAGCAATGAAGCTGGGTGGTTTTTATCTTTCTCAAATTTTTTTTTTCTAATATATCTGCCATTGAAACCGTTGTTAGACTATCTACTATTGCGTGGGAAAAGGAAAAGGGGTTTTGTGGTATGTAAATTTGGGATATATTAAATATTAAATAAATAAATGACGATGGTTGTTATCAAGTGATAACATTTTCTCCCAACACATAGTTCTCACTTTTATTCATACCTCAAGCTCCTCAAAATTTTGACTTCTTATTTTTGTTCTTATTTGTAAAGAGGTATCTCTTTTTTTGGATTAACTTGTTATCTGCAGAAGAGGACATAGGCATTGGGGATTTGATGCTTCTCTTCACTAAAGAAACAATATTATATACTTTTATAGAACTTAAATAGAAAATGTTATATACATATAGTAAGCACCAAAAGAAATGTAAACTTTCTTCATTTACTCTTCAAATACTTATATTAGGAATCTATAGGATTAAATAATCAGAGAACATGCAAGGCATATACAGGGCTTAGAAAAAAACAGGTTTTTGGTGAGGGCTGGTAAGATGGTGGAATACGAACAGCTCCGGTGTGCAGCTTCCAGTGAGAGTGAAGCAGAAGGCAGGTGATCTCCACATTTCCAACTGAGGTACCTGTTGGGACTGGTGAGATAGTGGGTGCAGCCCAAGGAGGGTGAGCCAAAGCAGGGTGGGATGTCGCCTCACCCAGGAAGTGCAAGGGGCTGGGCAACTCCCTCCCCTAGCCAAGGGAAGCTATTAGGGACTTTTCCTCATACTCTGGCACTCTGGCTCAGATACTACACTTTTCCCATGGTCTTCACAACCCACAGAACAGGAGATTCCCTCCAGTGCCTACAAAACCAGTGCCCTGGGTTTCCAGCAACAAACTGGGTGGCTGTTTGGGAAGACATTGAGCCAGCCACAGCAGTTTTAAAATTTTTTTTCATACCCCAGTGGCGCCTGGAATACCAGCAAGACAGAACCACTCATTCGCCTGAAAAAGGGGACTGAAGACAGGGAGCCAAGTGATTTGGCTTGGCAGATCCCACCCCTATGAAGGCCAACAAGCTAAGATCCACTGGCTTGAAATTCTTGTAGCCAGCACAGCAGTCTGAGCTTCACCTGGGATGTTTGTGCTCGGCTGAGGGAGGAACATTTGCCATTGTCAAGGCTCAGGTAGGCAGTCTTAACCTCGCCTGTGTAAACAAAGTCAGGGGAAGTTTACACAGTGCCTGGGTGGAGTTGATGGCAGCTCAGCAAGGCTTCTGAAGGCAGATTGTGTCAGTAAACTCCCTCCTTGCTGGGCAAGGCATCTCTGAAAAAAGACAGCTGCCCATCAGGGACCTATAAATAAAGCCCCCACCTTCCTGGGACAGAGCACCTGGAGAAAGGGGCGGTTGTGGGTACAGCTTCAACAGACTTAAACGTCCCTGTCCGGTAGCAGCACTGAAGGAAGCAACGCAGTGTTCAAGCTCTGATAAGGGACAGACTGCCTTCTCAAGTGGCTCCCTGACCCCCGCATATACTGACTGGGATTCACCTCCCAGCAGCAGCTGATAGACACCTCATATAGGAGAGCTCTGGCTGGCATTTGGTAGGTACCCTTCTGGGATGAAGTTACCAGAGGAAAGAACAAGCAACAATCTTTGATGTTCTGCAGCCCTTGCTGGTGATTCCCTGGCAAGCAGGATCTGGAGTGGACCTCCAGCAAACTCCAGCAGGCCTGCAGCAGAGGTGACTGATGGTTAGAAGAAAAACTAACAAACAGAAAGGAAAAGTTTCAACAACAACAGAAAGAATGTCCACTCAGAGACCCCATCCAAAGGTCACCAACTTCAAAGACCAAAAATAGATAAATCCACAAAGATGGGAAGAAACCAGTGCAAAAAGGCTGAAAACTCCAAAAACCAGAACGCCTCTTCTCCTTTAAGGGATCACAACTCTCCACCAGCAAGGGAACAAAACTGGACAGAGAATGAGTTTGACAAATTAACAGAAGCAGGCGTCAGAAGGTAGGTGATAACAAACTTCTCTAAGCTAAAGGAGCATGTTCTAACCCAATGCAAGGAAATAAAGAATCTTGAAAAAAGCTTAGACAAAATGCTAATGAGAATAACCAGTGTAAAGAATAACATAAATGACCTAATGGAGCTGAAAAACACAGCACGAGAACCTTGTGAAACATATACAAGTCTTTATAGCTGAATTGATCAAGTGGAAGAAAAGCCATTAGAGTTTGAAGATCAAATTAATGAAATAAAGCAAGAAGGCAAGATTAGAGAAAAAAGAGTAAAAAGAAATGAACAAAGACTCCAAGACATATGGTATTATGTGAAAAGACCAAATCTAGGTTTGATTGGTGTACCTGAAAGTGATGGGGAGAATAAAACCAAGTTGGAAAACACTCTTCAGGATATCATCCAGGAGAACTTTCCCAACCAAGCAAGGCAGGTCAACTTTCAAATTCAGGAAATGCGGAGTACACCACAAAGATACTCTTTGAGAAGAGCAACCCCAATCACCAGATTCACCAGGGTTAAAATAAAGGAAAAAATGTTAAGGGAAGCCAGAGAGAAAGGTTGGGTTACCCACAAAGAGAAGTCCATCAGGCTCATAGCAGCTCTCTTGGCAGACACTCTACAAGCCAGAAGAGACTGGGAGCCAATATTCAACATCCTTAAAGAAAAGAACTTTCTACCCAGATTTTTACATTCAGCAAAACAAGCTTCATAAGCAAAAGAGAAATAAAATCCTTTACAGACAAGCCAATGCTGAGAGCTTTTGTCACCACCAGGCCTGCCTTACAAGAGCTCCTGAAGGAAGCATTAAACATGGGAAGAAACAATCAGTACAAGCCACTGCACAAACATACCAAATTGTAAAGACCATCAACAATATGAAGAAACTGCATCAACTAATGGGCAAAACAACCAGCTAGCATCAAAATAGGAGGATCAAATTCACACATAACCATATTAACCCTACGTGTAAATGGGCTACATGCTGCAATTAAAAGACACAGACTGGCAAATAGGTTAAGAGTAAAGACCTACCTGTGTGCTCTATTCAGGACATCCATCTCACATACAAAGACACACATAGGCTCAAAATAAAGGGATGGAGGAAGATTTGCCAAGCAAATGAAAAAAAAAAGCTGATGTCACAATCCTAGTCTCTGATAAAACATACCTTAAACCAACAAAGATGAAAAAAGACAAAGAAGGACATTACATAATGGTAAAGGGATCAAAGCGACAAGAAAAGATAACTATCCTAAATATATATGCACCCAATACAGGAGCACCCAGATACATAAACCAAGTTCTTAATAATCTACAAAGAGACTACCACACAGTAATAATGAAAGACTTAACACCCCCACTGTCAGTATTAGACAGATCAATGAGACAGAAAATTAACAAGCATATCTAGGACTTGAACTCAGATCTGGACCAAGTGGACCTAATAGATATCTACAGAACTCTCCACCCCAAATCCACAGAATATACATTCTTCTTATTACCACATCGCAGTTATTCTGAAATTGACCATATAATTGGAAGAGAAACACTCCTCAGCACATGCAAAAGAATGGAAATCGTAACAGTCTCTCAGACCACAGTGCAATTAAACTGGAACTCAGGATTAAGAAACTCACTCAAAACTGCACAACTATGTGGAAACTAAACAACCTGCTCCTGAATGAGTACTGGATAAATAATGACATGAAGGCAGATATAAAGATGTGATTTGAAACTAATGAGAATGAAAACACAAAATACCAGACTCTCTGTGAAACATTTAAAGCATTGTCTAGAGGGAAATTTATAGCACTAAATGCCCACAAGAGAAAGGAGGAAAGATCTAAAATTGACATCCTAATGTCATAATTAAAAGAACTAGAGGAGCAAGATCAAAAAATCTCAAAAGCTAGCAGAAGACAAGAAATAACTAAGATCAGAGCAGAACTAAATGAGATAGAGACAGCAAAAACTCTACAAAAAAAAAAATTAATGAATCCAGGAGGTGGTTTTTTGAAAAGATCAACAAAACAGACTGCTAGCCAGACTAACAAAGAAGAAAAGAGAGAAGAATCAAATATATGCAATAAAAAATGATAAAGGGGATAACACCACTGAGTCCACAGAAATACAAACTACTATCAGAGACTACTATAAAAACCTCCATGGAAATAAACCAGTAAATCAAGAAGAAAAGGAAAGATTCCTGGACACTTACATCCTTTCAAGAATAAGCCAGAAAGAAGCTGAATCCCTGAATAGACCAATAACAAGGTCTAAAATTGAGGCAGCAACTAATAGCCTACCAACAAAAAAGTCCAGGACCAGACAGGTTCACAACCAATTTCTACCAGAAGTACAAAGAGGAGCTAACTGATACCATTCCTTCTGAAACTATTCCAAACAATAGAAAAACAGAGAATCTTCCCTAACTCATTTTATGAGGCCAACATCATCCTGATACCAAAACCTGGTAGAGACACAACTAAAAAAGAAAATTTCAGGCCAATGTTCCTGATGAACATCAATGCAAAATCCTAAGTAAAATACTGGCAAACCAAACCTAACAACACATCAAAAAGCTTATTAATCACAATAAAGTTAGCATCATCCCTGGGATGCAAGGCTGGTTCAACCTACACAAGTCAACAAACAGAATACATCTCATAAACAGAACCAAAGACAAAAAAACCACATGATTATCTCAATACATGCCAACAAGACCTTTGACAAAATTCAACAGCCGTTTATGCTAACAAGTCTCAATAAACTAGGTATTGATGGAATGTATGTCAAAATAATAAGTATTTATGACCAAAGCACAGCCAATATTCCATTGAACAGGCAAAACTGGAATCTTTCCCTTTGAAAACTGGCACAAGACAAGGATGCCCTCTCTCACCACTCCTATTCAATATAGTATTGAAAGTTCTGGCCAGGGCAATCAGACAAGAAAAAGAAATAAAGGTTATTCAATCAGGAAAAGAGAACTCAAATTGTCTCTATTTGCAGACAACATGTTTGTATATTTAGAAGACTCATCTTCTCAGCCCAGAATCCTTAAACTGTTAAGTAAATTCAGCAAAGTCTCAGGATACAAAATCAATGTGCAAAAATCACAAGCATTCCCAAACACCAATAACAGACAAACAGAAAACCAAATCATGAGTGAACTCCCATTCACAATTGCTACAAAGAGAATAAAATACCTGAGAATACAACTAACAAGGGATGTGAAGGACCTTTTCAAAAAGAACTACAAACCACTGCTCAAGGAAATAAGGGAGGACACAAACAGAGGAAAAAACATTTCATGCTCATGGTTAGGAAGAATCAATATTGTGAAAATGGCCATACTGCCCAAAGTAATTTATAGATTCAGTGCTATCCCCATCAATCTACCATTGACTTTCTTCACAGAATTGGGGAAAAAAACCACCTTAAATTTCATATGGAACCAAAAAAGAGCCCACATAGCCAAGACAATCCTAAACGACAACAACAAAAACTGGAAGCATCATGCTACTTGACTTCAAACTATATTACAAGGCTACAGTAATCAAAAGAGCAAGGTGTTGGTACCAAAACAGAGATATAGACCAATGGAATAGAATGGAGGCCTCAGAAATAATGCCACACATCTACAATCATCTGATCTTTTCAAACCTGACAAAAACAAGCAATGGGGAAAGGATTCCCTACTTATAAATGGTCTTGGGAAAACTGACTAGCCATATACAGAAAGATAAAACTGGATCCCTTCCTTACATCATATACAAAAGTAACTCAAGATGGAGTAAAGACTTAAACATAAAACCTAACACCATAAAAACTCTAGAAGAAAACCTAGGCAATACTGTTCAGGACATAGGCATGGGCAAGAACTTCATGACTAAAACACCAAAAGCAATGGCAACAAAAGCCAAAATAGACAAATGGGATTTAATTAAACTTAAGAGCTTCTGCACAGGGAAAGAAACTATCATTAAAGTGAACCAGCAACCAACAGAATGCGAAAAAATTTTTGCAATCTACCCATCTGAGAAAGGGCTAATATCCAGAATCTATAAAGAACTTAAACAAATTTACAAGAACAAAACAAACAACCCCACCAAAATGTGGCAAAGGATATGAACAGACACTTCTCAAAAGAAGACATTTATGCAGCCAACAAACATATTTGAAAAAGATCATCATCACTGGTCATTAGAGAAATGCAAATCAAAACAACATTGAGATACCATCTCATGCCAATTAGAATGGAGATCATTAAAAAATCAGGAGACAGATGCTGGAGAGGATGTGGAGATACAGGAACACTTTTACACTGTTGGTAGGAGTGTAAATTAGTTCAACCATTGTAGAAGACCATGTGGCGATTCTGCAAGGCTCTAGAACTAGAAATACCGTTTGACCCATCAATCCCATTACTGTGTGTACACCCACAGAGTTATAAAACATTCTATTATAAAGACACATGCAAACGTATATTTATTGTGGCACCATTGACAATAGCAAAGATTTGGAACCAACCCAAATGCCAATCAATGACGGACTGGATAAAGAAAATGTGGCACAAATACACCATGGAATACTATTCAGCCACAAAAAAAGAATTAGTTCTTGTCCTTTGCAGGACATGGATAAGAACAGAAAACTAAACACTACTTGTTCTCATAAGTGAGTGTTGAACAATGAGAACACAAGGACACAAGG